>CM021100.1:339149009-339290902 GCA_007115665.2 Sequoiadendron giganteum | reverse complement strand
GGGTTGAGTGATTAAGAGGGTATAGGAGTAGAGGGATTAAGGTTGAAGGGTTGAGGGTTGAGGGTTGAGGGATTAAGAGGGTATAGGGCTCGAGGGATTAGGTTTAAGGGTTGAGGGTTGAGGGTTAAAGGATTAAGTGGGTATAGGGGTAGAGGGATTAAGGTTGAAGGGTTGAGGGTTGAGGGTTGAGTGATTAAGAGGGTATAGGGATAGAGGGATTAAGATTGAAGGGTTGAGGGTTGAGGGTTGAGGGATGAAGAAGGTATAGGGGTTGAGGGATTAAGAGGGCATAGGGTTTGAGGGCATTTAAGGGTTGAGGGTTGAGGGATTAAGACATTATAGGGGTTGAGGGTGAGAGTTCAAGGATTAACAGGGTATAGGGTTAGATGGATTAAGGTTGAAAATTTGAGGATTGAGGGTCGAGGGATTAAGAGGGTATAGGGATTCAGCGATTAGGGTTTAAGGGTTGATTGATTGGGAGGGTATATGGGTTGAGGGATTAGGGTTTAAGCATTGAGGGTTGAGGTTTAATCGATTAAGGGGTTACAGGGGTAGAGGGATTAAAGTCGAAGAGTTGATGGATGAGAGTTGAGGGATTAGGGTTTAAGGGTTGACGGTTGAGGGTTGAGGGGTTAAGAGGGTATAGGGGTTGAGCGATTCAGGTTGAAAGGTCAAGGGTTGAGGGCTGAGGGATTAAGAGGGTATAGGGGTCAAGGGATTGAGTTTAAGGGATGAGGTTTGAGGGTTCAAGGATTAAGAGGGTATAGGGGTAGAGGGATTAAGGTTGAAGGGTTGACAGTTGAGAGTTGAAGGATTAAGTGGGTATACGAGTAGAGGGATTAAGGTTGAACGGTTGAGGGTTGAGGGTTGAGGGATTAGGTTTACAGGTTGAGGGTTGAGGGTTCATGGATTAAGTGGGTATAGGGGTAGAGGGATTAAGTTTTAAGGGTTGATGGTTGAGGGTTGAGGGATTAAGAGGGTATAGGGGTAGAGGGATTAAGATTGAAGGGTTGAGGGTTGAGGGTTGAGGGATGAAGAGGGTATAGGGGATGAGAGATTAAGAGGGTATAGGGGTTGAGGGCATTTAAGGGTTAAGGGTTGAGGGATTAAGACATTATAGGGGTTGAGGGATTAGGGTTTAAGGGTTGAGGGTTGAGAGTTCAAGTATTAAGAGGGTATAGGGGTAGACAGATTAAGGTTGAAGGGTTGAGGGTTGAGCATTGGGGGATTAAGAGGGTATAGGGATTGAGGGATTAGGGCTTAAGGGCTGAGGGATTGGCAGGGTATAGTGGGCTGTGGTCTTAGGGTTTAAGGGTTAAGGTTGATGTTTGAGGGTTGAGGGATTAAGAGGGTATAGGGGTAGAGGGATTCAGGTTGAAGAGTTGAGGGTTGAGGGTTGAGGGATTAAGAGGGTATAGTGGTTGAGTGATTAGGGTTTAAGGGTCGAGGGTTGAGGGAGTAAGAGGGTATAGGGGTAGAGGGATTAAGGTTGAAAGGTTGAGGGTTGAGGGTTGAGGTATTAAGATGGTATAGGGATTGAGGGATTGGGGTTTAAGGGTTGAGGGATTAGGATGGTATAGGGGTTGAGTGATTAGGGTTTAAGGGTTGAGGGTTGAGGGATTAAGAGGGTATAGGGGTTGAGGGATTAGGTTTTAAGTGTTGAGGTTTAAGGGTTGAGTGATTAAGAGGGTATAGGGGTTGAGGGATTAGGGTTTAAGGGTTGATAGTTGAGGGATGAAGGATTAAGAGGGTATAGGGGTTGAGGGTTGAGGGTTGAGGGGTTAAAAGGGTATAGGGGTAAAGGGTTGAAGGATTAAGACGGTATAGGAGTAGAAGGATTAATGTTGAAGGGTTGATGGTTGAGGGTTGAAGGATTAAGAGGGAATAGGGGTAGAAGGATTAAGGTTGAAGGGTTGAGGGTTGAGGGTTGAGGGATTAAGAGGGTATAGGGGTTGAGGGATTAGGTTTCAGGGTTGTGGGTTGAGGGTTCAAGGATTAAGAGCGTATAGGGGTAGAGGGATTAAGGTTGAAAGGTTGAGGGTTGAGGGATTCAGAGGGTATAGCGATTGAGGGATTAGGGTTTAAGGGTTGAGGGATTAACAAGGTATACGGGTTGAGGGATTAGGGTATAAGGGTTGAGGTTTGAGGAATTAAGAGGGTATAGGGGTTGAGGGATTAGGGTTTAAGGGTTGAGGCTTGAGGCTTGAGGGATTAAGAGGGTATATGGGTTGAGGGATTAGGGTTTAAGGGTTGAGGGTTGAGGGATGAGGGATTAAGAGGGTATAGGGGTTGAGGGATTAGGGTTTAAGGGTTGATGATTGAGGGTTGAGTGATTAAGAGGGTATAGGGGTTGAGGGATTAAGGTTGAAGGGTTGAGAGTTGAGCGTTGAGGGATTAAGAGGGTATAGGGGTTGAGGGATTAGGTTTAAGGGTTGAGGGTTGAGTGTTCAAGCATTAAGAGGGTATAGGGGTAGATGGATTAATGTTGAAGGCTTGATGGTTGAGGGCTGAGGGATTAAGAGGGTATAGGGGTAGATTGATTAAGATTGAAGTGTTGAGGGTTGAGGGTTGATGGATGAAGAGGGTATAGGGGTTGAGGGATTAAAACGGTATAGGAGTTGAGGGATTAGGGTTGAAAGGTTGAAGGTTGAGAGTTCAAGGATTAAGAGGGTATAAGGGTAGATGGATTAAGGTTGAAGCGTTGAGGGTTGAGGGTTGAGAGTTGAGGGATTAAGAGGGTATAGGGATTGAGGGATTAGGGGTTAAGATTTGAGGGATTAGTAGGGTATATCGGTTGAGGGATTAGGGTTTAAGGTTTGAGGGATTAAGAGGGTATAGGGGTATAGGGATTAAGGTTGAAGGGTTGACAGTTGAGGGTTGAGGGATTAAGAGGGTATAGGGGTAGAGGGATTAAGGTTGAATGGTTGAGGGTTGAGGGATTAAGAGGCTATAGGGTTTTTGGGATTAAGAGGGTATAGGGGTTGAGGGATTAGGGTTTGAGTGTTGAGGGTTATGATTTAGGGTTTCTCTCACTCTCCCCCTTTCTCTCCCTCTCTATCTCCCACTATCCCCCTCTCTATCTCCCACTCTCTCTTTCTACCACTTTCCCCTTCTCCCAATCTCCCCCACTCTCTCCCACTCTCACCCTCTATCCCTCCCTCTCTATCTCCCACTCTCTCCCACTCTCTCAGTCTCCCACTCTATGCTTCTCCCTTTCTCCCACTCTCCCCCTCTCCCCCTCCCTCTATATCTCCCCCTCTCCCCCACTCTCCCCCACTCTATTTGTCTCCCACTCTCACCCTCTCTCCCTCCCTCTATATCTCCCACTCTTTCCCACTCTCTCGGTCTCCCACTCTCCCCTTCTCCCCTTCTCCCACTCTCCCCCTCTCTCCCTCCCTCTCTATCTCCCACTCTTTCCCTCTCTCCCTCCCACTCTCCCTTTCTACCACTCTCCCCCACTCTCTCCCACTCTCGTCTCCACTCTCCCTTCTCCCCTCTCCCAGCTCTTGCTCCCCCTCTCTTCCTCCCTCTCTATCTCCCACTCTTCTGCTCTCTCCCTCCCACTCTCTCTTTCTCCCACTCTCCCATTCTCCCTCCCTCTCTTTCTCCCACTCTCCCCCTCTCTCCCTCGCACTCTCATAAATATACTAAGAAAACCAAATTTCACATAACGCGTGCGCATTTTGCACTCCACTAAAATGGTAAAAAACTTGATATACCCATGATTTTCAAGGTCCATAGTCTGCACATTCCCCTGGTTCTACATGTTCTCTGACAATTTTTTTTTTTGATGATGTCGTGAAGTGTGCAAGCATTTTTTTCACATTCCATCACCTTTTCCATGATCTTTTTACCACCTTTGCATGAAATAGTAGATCTTCCGTGTTGAAAGACATATAATATTAGTTGAAATTTGAATTCCATTGAAAATTGATATACAATTGAAGTGTGGAAGGGAACAAGCTTTTGAACAAGTCAAATTGTTGTGGAGTTTGAAGAAAGAAGAATCTAAGGCTACATAATTGGATTCAAATCCTCCATTTGAAAGTTTGGTTTTTAAGGTATGTGAAGTATTTCCACATTTTCTTTCATTATATTATGGCTTTCTTTCATTTTTGTTTGTCATTATAACCTTAGGTTGTCAATGCACATTTTAAATTACCATTATATACAAAATTATATACACTTGCCAATTACCATTTTAATCTTGATGCAAACCATCTACCAGGATCCACAAATCATCAATCAAGGGTACTTCTGACCCTAAATTAAACTGAAGAAGATCAAATAACAAACTCAATCATATTTTCATCAAAACATTAGAACTAGTAGCAAAGCATCTGCAGACTATCACATGTATCTCCCAAACCATGCACACACTTCAAACTGTGATACTCATTTTTGATGCAGAGTTACAGGACCCGAAACCATTGAAGATTTCAACTTGCCTTCAAGAGGCATCTAAGAAGATTAAAAAGGTGTAATGGACCAATCCCAACACTCCTCTAAGCTAGACAACAAAAAGAAACATTATTTCCCATATTTCACCCTTGGAATCTAGCTACTGTGCAAAACCAGTTTTGGGCCCTTAACTCCAAAACTTTCCAAAACACCAAGAAAATAAAAGTATGATTGTAGCACCCATTTCAGAGTTGCAAGACATACCTTAACCCATCACATGACTCCTTTGGGACAAATTTAAGAAAACTGACCTTTTCACTATTTTAGGCCTCCAAGTAGGCCAATTTTATAGAGGAACTAACCTTAGATATTCACACCAGACTTCCAAACCCAAAAAAAATCTTTAATTAGGTCTCAAAACAAGATAATTTCTAGGTCTTAGGACCTTACCCGCTAAACTAGGCTTCCAATACAAAAACCCCCATTTTTCAATGCAAAGAGGGAGGGTTTATAGAAAATCCTATACCCAGGCCTTCCCAGACAATTCCAAAGCATCAAAAATCTTCAAAATACCCTGCACAAGGTCAAAAGTTCATTACATAGACAACTCCTTCAACACTTTTTCAAAATCACTCCTTGGTTCCTCAAATTCTCATGGAAAAGTGCTTGTTTGAGCTAAAAACCCCATCCTATTGTCATTAGTTTCATTCCAAGGAATGTTCAACAATAAAAGACCCTACTATAACAATTTACATGCCATCCCATTGAGAAAAAATTCATAATAGTAGGTGGGATGGTCATTTCATAATTAAATTCTACTCAAATCCTTGACTGGCTTGAAATGAGTAGTTTCAGAAAATTGTCAATTGCTCCCTTCAAACGTAATGTTAAACCCTCGGAACTGATGCATTAGAGAGTTAAGACATGTTCCTACAATATTATATTATTTTTCTACCAAGGGGAGGCTGTATAGATGCGTACAAGTGCACGAAAGTGCAAAAAAACCTGTGAATTTCTATAAAAGAGCATTTTTTTATCAAAAAAATGGATTTCAAAATGAACAAAAATCCTCTCTTCGAGCCAATGGAGGTTGTTTAAACCTTTTTCAATGACAACCAACTCCCCCCAATTCCTATAATTAACAAAAAACCACCTTTGAAAGGTGATATAACTGGTACATGGAAAATGTCTTTAATGACCCTCTTACAACATGAAGATACCCAAAATTTAATCAAATTTCAAAATGGAAGCATAGAAATGTGCTCTTGCCAACGTAGTGCTTCCATAGTTTGTACACATTTGTATACATGGTAGGTTAACTTTTGTACACGATGATTGTAATTATTATTTAAATGAAGCCTTCAATGACATATATTTTTCAATTAAATTGAATGGATACATTTTTTAGGAACTAATATTCATCTCATTACCATGGTATAGATAAAATTATCCACCATGCTGAAGAAAAAGACAAAGAGGAAACTAACAAACGAAGAGAATGAAACCTTGAAAGAAAAGGAGAGAGTTCGGGTGGCGGCATATTATGAAAATAAGAAATTGGAAACAATTGATGAAAACAAATTGATTGTAGAGGAACCTCAACCGTCAAAAAGAGAACGGGAATTGGCAGCACAACAAGCAGGAATGTGAAAGCATCATCGTAAGACAGATTCAGATACTGTAGTTGTAGACACACCCTCTATGACAAGTGAATATGAAGGGACACCATTAAGCACAAGTGAATATGGAGGGACACCATCTAGCACAAGTGAACGTGGATAGACACCATCTACTGCAACTGAATATGAAGGGACACCATGTACCGCAAGTGAATATTGTTGGAAACCATCCAACACATCTCAAGTTGAGAGTACATCATCACTCAGAATTGACGAAGAAGGTGTGCCATCATCCCCATGTGAACCTCAAGGTATATCTTCTTCTCCACCCTTGATCGAAGGTATGCAATCTAGCCCAACTCAATTAAATATTGATGAAATTCCTAATGGTGAGATGTATGTACCTAGGAGAACACCACCTAGAATTTTGCATAGAAAGCCAAAGTATTTGATTAATATTGATGATGAGATTTTGCAGCACATGGAAGGTAAGATTTCAAGACGCACTTGTAGAAGATATGCTAATAAGATTTGGCAATGATTCTTTGAAAGGCTAAATGAGACTACAAGATGTCAACTATTTGTTGAAATGATGCAGGGTGTAAAGTATAGGAACATCATGAAGACTCTTGGGTTGAGAACATCGAATGCATCGAGTGATGACACTATTGTGAAGAATCTAATGGATGCTTATAAGAGTGTGGGTAAGACCTCATGCTCAAAGGATAGTAATGTCACCTAACGTGTCATTACATCGACTTTCGTAAGCTGTCAAAACAAAGAGAGCTCGTCTAATTAAAAAGACTAGTGAACAAATAGGAATTAGTAGAAATCTTTTATCAAGAGCCATTCAAAGGCGAGAAATAATTGAGGGCAATGATACAAATGAATTATGGGCATTCTCAGGGAGACTGTCATGAAAAGATAAAGAAGTTGTCCAAGCCTTGAAAACACTAATTGAAGAGTATTGGAAGAATAACACAAGGCCATCTTTGAATCAAAGGGATGTGGTAAGAAGGAGAATCGGTAGTCAGAATTGTGAGCCACATCCAAAGCACTTTTTGGATATGACTCAAACCTAATTTTTTCGGAAATTTGAAAATGATTATCCTCAAATTAGTATTTCTCAAAGATTTTTTGAAATACTTAAACCTTTTTATGTCAAGATAAATCACACACACACTACTTGTTGTTGTAGGCTACATATTGAGTTTTCTAACCATTATGATGTTTATCATTCTATATGTTTGGATTTGCATACTAATGATGTTTTTCAGGATTGTGGCATAGAAACCCCACCAAAATCTTCAAGAGAGATCTTATCAAAAAAATTATGTGAAATAGATAACGGTCAGATATTCTATAGGACAACATACTTGGGTGGTTCATGCGAGCATTGTGGTGGGTTCCAGTGTATGCCAATATGTCAACATATGGAAACCACAGATGAGGTGGAACATAAACTAGTAGAGTTCGAGAAGTATAAAATAATGGCATATGCTACAAAATATGGGTCTCAAGAAAAAAGGTGTGATTTGGTTATTGAGAAGATTTCGGTGTATCAATTTATGACCACATTTTGTCATAGTTTATTGTTTGAGTATGCAATGCATACCCATAGAGCCCGATGGTTGGACATGCAGTTCAACCTATGCAAGGAAACCTTTCCAATTGGAAGCATAATATCGGTGGTTGACTTTGCAACGAACTACACTCTAAAACTACAACATGGGGTGTAGTCACAGTATTACAACTCCACACAAGTTTTGATATTTGTGCACATAGCATTCATTCATGCATCTGATAGTACAAATGAGCAAAGGAAGGTATTGATGGATTACAACTTTTACATTAGTGATGATCGCACACATTCTCCATAGTTCATGCAAGGTTGCTTCCAGATATTCTACAGTGGTTTGGATCAGAGGTGCATAGAATACAATCAACATATAATATGGTCTGATAACTGTACAGGATAGTTCAAGAACTCGCGCATGTTCTACTGGTTGTGCAGGATGCATGTCATTATAGGTGTTCAACATATGTGGAACTATTGTGCAGATGGACATGGAAATGGGGAGCATGATGGTGCAGGAGCATGTGTGAAAAGAGCATTAGTATGAGAAGAGTTAAAGTATAAAGACAAAACAAAGTTGATAGATGCAAAATCAATCGTCGAGTGGTGTAATGCTTTGATGGGTCCAGGTAATGAAGGTACGTCTTCAGTTCATAGAGTTTTTTGGTTGATGGATGATACTAAAATTTTACCATATGAAGACTGTTGAACACTAATAGGATCAAGTGAGGTACACTCTTTCCTTAGCTCAAATGCAAGTTCATGGAGTATCGATACATGAAAGATGGCATGCTTTTGTTCTTCATGTACAATGCAAGCTTGGAATGATTGTGAGTCAAGGGAGTGGGTTGACAAATGGTTGAAAAGTTATCTTAGCCCACTTCACACATATCACCCTCCGATGGAATTGGAACTAACATAAATGGAATCATCGGTTGACTTTGACCACATATCAGATCTAGTTCAACCAGGTGATATATCTACTTTCTTAGTTGTCGAAATTCCATATTGTCATCTTACTTTGTACTGTATTCGTAATGTTGACAAATTTCAAGATATTTTTTGCACATATCAATGCAGGGCATGTTTATGTAGTTATTGTAGATGAAGACAATGCAGAGGGAACATACTATTACTTGTGTCATTGTGTTGAGACCAAAAAGAAATTGGAGGCCCCAATTATAGATGGAGAAAACATCGAATACCCTACAAGCTCAGTTGTGGTTACTAGAACATGGCTTAGAAGGTACCCACATTGAAGTGTTAGACATTGGCTATTTGAGGAATTTGACATGCATCGTAAGATTATTCATTACTCGAACCTTGTCGTGGCATCCAATGTTCATTTTACCAAACATGGGGGTAGACCTTTGAACAAGACGTTATGGAAGGTTCGTGAGTCTGACCATGAGGCAATACTTGACACAATAAAGAGTAGAGCAAACCCAGATGGTTCATTGGATTAATTTTTAAGTATATGCACATTGGTTCTTATTAATTTATACTTGTATGCACATTAATTTTTTTTATGCCAGTGCTATCATCTTCTTTTACAGTGATTGGTGTCCCCTTGAAAAAATGCAGATATACGAGCCATCGAAGAGAATGTCAACTAGAAAAGAAATGCAACAACCTTATTTTGGTGCCTGCATGCAAAATCTATAAGTGCCTTCCATCTATTTTTATTTCATTTCCATTTTGTATTCTCTTTATTTTTCTCTTTTACTTTGCATATTTGTAAGTAAACTACTAAGGGTTGATTGATCTTTCATTGCAGAAAATGTTGATTTAAGAGCCATCAAAGAGAATCTTAGCCAAAAAAGCAATGCAACATACTTATTTTGATGATTTTGACAAATCTCAGTTTAGATTTCAAGCCATTATAAGAGAGCATGTGAAGTTTAGCGAGGGAATCTCAAGTTACTCATTTGAAGTTAACCTCATAATGAGCACCTATGATGTAGACATTTAAACAGAATCTTGAATGTATGAGTGAAATTGTAAAAGATCTGAGAGAACGACCTGCTAGAGGCATTGTAATAATATTTAATTACATAATGAGGTATACTCAAATATTGTAAGTTTGGAGTTCATGTTTGGTGTAGTAGCACCTTGTTCTATAAATGCCTTGAGTAAGAAAATTTGCAAACTTTGAATTTTGAAATGTAAACAATGTGAAAAAGGTCATGTAAATAATTTGTACACATTTTTCTGCAACTCATGTGACCAAGTAGACTATTCCAACACGTCAGAATAGGTATGTTTACGCTATACATGGTCCTCTTTTGCATCGAAAAATGTAGAATCGCTCTGAGCTATGTTCCACCAGATCGATCGCTTAAGGGTCCAAAGTGCAAAATGGCTGAAAACTTCAACATTCTAGTACTCGGATACCATGACACTTAAAAAAATCTCATCTAATTCTACAAAAAGGCATTGGGCCCCTCTAGAAAAACCTCTCTCAGTTTTGGCTATCTTGGAGTGGTTTTCTCGTGGTGGCGGATTTTCACTTGATGGAAAAAGTGTCAAATTCAAGTAGTGCAAAGTTGCAAAGTGGTCCAACTTTCGCTCTGCAACTCATGTGACCAAAATAACTACTCCAACGCATCCAAATAGGTATGTTTACACCATGCATGGTTTTTTTTTCCCACCGAAACACATAGAATCCCTCCGAGCTATGTTCAACTGGATCGATCGCTTAAGGGTCCAAAGTGCAAAATGGCTGAAAACTTTAGCATGCTAGTACTCAGATACCGTGACACTTAGAAACTTCTCATCTAATCCTATAGAAAGACATCGGGCCCCTCTAGAAAAACCTCTCTTGGTTTTGGCTATCTTGGAGTGGTTTTCTCGTGGAAGTGGATTTTCACTTGATGGAAAAAGTGTCAAATTCAAGTAGTGCAAAGTTGCAAAGTGGTACCACTTTCACTCTACAACTTGTGTGACAAAACTAACTACTCCAACGCATCCAAATAGGTATGCTTATGCTAGAAATGGTCTTTTTTCACACTGAAACATGTGGAATCGCTCTGAGCTACGTTCAACCAGATCGATCCCTTAAGGGTCCAGAGTGCAAAATGGCTGCAAACTTCAACATGCTATTACGCGGATATCATTACACTTAGAAAATTATCATCTAATCCTATAGAAAGGCATTGGGCCCCTATAGAAAAATCTCTCTCAAGTTTGGCTATCTTGGAGTGGTTTTCTCATGGCAGCGGATTTTCACTTGATGGAAAAAGCATCAAATGCAAGCAGTGCAAAGTTGCAAAGTGGTGCAACTTCCATTCCGCAACTTATGTGACCAAGTGGAATATTCCAACATGTTCGAATAGGTATGTTTATGCTAGGCATGGTCCTCTTTTGCACCAAAACATGTGGAATCGCTTCGAGCTATGTTCCGATGAATCGATCCCTTAAGGGCCCAAAGTGCAAAATGGCTGCAAACTTCAACATGCTAGTACTCGGATACCATGACACTTATAAACTTATCGTCTAATCCTAAAAAAAGGCATTGGGTCTGTCTAGAAAAAAATCTCTCGGTTTTGGCTATCCTGGAGTGGTTTTCTCGTGGCGGTAGATTTTCACTTGATGGAAAAAGCGTCAAATTCAAGCAGTGCAAATGTGCAAAGTGGTGTAACTTTCACTCTGCAACTCATGTGACCAAAATAACTGCTCCAACGCATCTGAATAGGTATGTTTATTCTAGGAATGGTCTTTTCTTGCATTGAAACACGTGGAATCGCTACGAGCTACATTCCACCGGATCGATGCCTTAAGGGTCCAAAGTGCAAAATGGCTGCAAACTTCAGCATGCTATTACTCAGATACCATGAAACTCAAAAACTTCTCATCTGATCTTATAGAAAGACGTTTGGTCCCTCTAGAAAAACCTCTCTCGATTTTGGCTATCTTGGAGTGGTTTTCTCGTGGCGGCGGATTTTCACTTGGTGGAAAAAGCATCAAATGCAAGCAGTGCAAAGTTGCAAAGTGGTGCAACTTCCATTCTACAACTTGTGTGAACAAGTAGACTTTTCCAACATGTCCAAATATGTATTTTTATGCTATGCATGGTCCTCTTTCGCACCGAAACACATGGAATTTCTCCGAGCTATGTTCCACCAAATCGATCCCTTAAGGGTCCAAAGTGCAAAATAGCTTCAAAATTTAGCATGTTATTACTTGGATACCGTTACACTTAGAAACTTCTCATCTAATCCTACAGAAAGGAGTTGGACCCCTCTAGAAAAATGTCTATCGGTTTTGGCTATCTTGGAGTGGTTTTCTCATGATGGCAGATTTTCACTTGATGGCAAAAGTGTCAAATTCAAGCTGTGCAAAGTTGCAAAGTGGTGCAACTTTTTCTCTGCAACTCGTGTGACCAAGTAGACTTTTCCAACATGTCCGAATAGGTATTTTTATGCTAGGTATGGTCCTCTTTCACACTGAAACAAGTGGAATGGCTCTAAGCTATGTTCCACCAGATAGATCCCTTAAGGGTCCAAAGTGCAAAATAGCTGCAAACTTTAGCATGCTATTACTTAGATACCATGACACTTAGAAAATTCTCATCTAATCCAATAGAAAGATGTTGGACCGCTCTAGAAAAACCTATCTTGGTTTTCGCTATCTTGGAGTGGTTTTCTCATGGTGGCAGATTTTCACTTAATGGAAAAAGTGTCAAATTCAAGTTGTGCAAAGTTTCAAAGTGGTGCAACTTCTCTCTGCAACTCATGTGACCAAGCAGACTATTCCAACACATCTGAATAGGTATTTTTACGCTAGGCATGGTCCTCTTTCACACTGAAACATGTGGAATCGCTCTGAGCTATGTTCCACCAGATCGATCCCTTAAGGGTCCAAAGTGCAAAATGACTGCAAACTTCAGCATGCTATTACTCATATGTCATGATGCTTATAATCTTATCATCTTATCCTATAGGATTGTGTTGATCCTTTCTACAAAAACCTCTCTCAGTTTTGGCTATCTCAGAGTGGTTTTCCAGTGGTGGAAAATTTTTACTTGATGGAAAAAGCATCAAATGCAAGCAATGCAAAGTTGAAAAGTGGTGTAACTTTCATTCTGCAACTTGTGTGACCAAGCGAACTATTCCAACACATCCAAATAGGTATTTTTACACTAGGCATGGTGCTCTTTTGCACTGAAACATGTGGAATCACTTCGAGCTATGCTCCACCAAATCGATCCCTTAGGTTGGAGGAGTCTTAAGTTGCAAATTTGTAAGTTGCTTAAAGTAACAAATTTGAAATGATATTGAATGGCCCACTTAGCACTCATTGCATCTAAGTGATGCTCATAGAGGTGAGGCACTAGGCCTTCCAAAGAGGTCATCAATTCCAATATACTCTAGCTCAACCGCTTAACCACGAAGTGTTTTCCCCAAGGTTAAGCCCACTTAGCTTGCAACCCCATTTGCAAAACATTCAGCAAGTGTTGTGCCTTATGAAACATTCATTATAGAGGCCCTTTAGCTCATCAATTGATACAGAGGAGGTATTTTCTACAATGTGTGAAATTGTGATATTGCTATCAGATTCCATTGAGTAGTCATTTCTAGTATTAGATATAGCTCTAGCTTCTATAGTATTGCTCATGATTGCAAATAGTTTCAAAGATCTAGATAACATCAGTAGTTAACATTACTCAAGAAGGATGAACATCTTAAATACATTTGTGAAAATCAGGACAAGTAACCTTCTTGTGGACTTAGGGTTGCGATATTTGATCTACAACATGTTCCACCATTTCTTCAGTAGGATCAAGAACACACATAATGAAGGTGTGTTTCTAGCCATGAAATATTATGGTTTGAACTATCCAGGAGAGTGATGTTTTATCTCGACCAACCATATATATACCATGGTTTGTTTGGAAACAAGGATGGGTTCTCTCTTCATCGGCATATACATTATTCCTCGATGTGTTCACACCAGTGTTACAAGACTAGGACTCGCCTCGGACTTGACAAGCCATTTTTTGACTTGGACTCGGGCTCGGAGCCTAGACTCGACAAATAGAAAAACCTAATAAATTCAAAGATTTATAAGGATTTAAAACTTTTTTCATGCACCATTTAATAAATAAACCTTAAAGATGCAATAGCATCATCAATTAGAAATTACTATGATCCCATGCACAAACATACATCAATCACATAAGTATAAGCATAAATTTTAGCTAAAGGAAATAACACATTTAGATATATAAATATTGTTATATTGCTATTAGGATTCGATCATGTAGTCTTACAAGTCAAACTCATTGACCCATGATTCATCAGTAGTGGTTCACAAGAACCCATCTCTCATGATAATGAATGGTTCATAAGGAGGAATATAAATCTTCATACATTTCTTCTATCACAAATGAGATAAGTGCTTGGTTTCATGAAGGTCATGATACAACCATTAATGGGGAGTGGATACATGAAGAACTGATGGAGAATGATAAAGGCTTCAGACCTGCTATAAAGCAAAAAAAAATTCATTTCAATGATGCAAGAGGTTTTTGGTTTCACTACCAAAATGAGTCTACGAAGAATGCATGTAAAACTCCTTTTGACCTTGAGGGTGTACTTACTCCATCTCAAGGATCATGCATTGAGGATAACATAGATCAATGCTAAGGCTAACCACTTAATAATTATACACGTGAATAAGTCAAACATGTACATGTCAATAAGGGAAGTACAAGTACTCAAAAACACATAAGCCTCAAAAAGTATACACATGAATACATAGTATACACAAATTAAAACAAAGTATATGCACGAATACAAGGTATATGCATGAAAACATGTAAGCCACAAAGTATACACTCGAGTGCACATAAGTCACAAAGTATACATGTAAGTTGTAAAGTATACACTTGAATACACGTAACTCATATCTATTGAACCATCAATTTAGAATGCAAATATGGACAGACATCGATAAAAGATATTTGTATTAACCAAATAGCCATGTAGGCATACATCAATATATGCTTATATAAGTATGAAATATATGTACAAAATAGCCATATAGGCTTATGAGAATGCCATCTAGGCATACAATGTCAAATATGTCCAATAAAAAATATGTACAAAACTTAGGCATACAACAAAGGACTCTGGAATCAAAAGTCATTGCTCTCCATGCATAGGAAATAAAATGTTTCCCTTTTCTTTTCACTCAGATGGTGATAGGTCTGTCACTCATTTTTACTACACTTGTGGAGTGCTCTCGCTAATCCTCCTAGAGTTTAGTTCATGGTGAAGTTTTAACTGTTACAATAAGAAGTAAAGACATGAATATATAGAAATTACATTATAAAAAATGATATATTTGACAAAATAATCACTTACAACCATCTCACAATATCTCTCCATGAGGGAAATATCCTCACACCCATGCTCAGGCGTGCTTAAGCCCTATATAAACCATACAAATAGAAAAAAACTATGTGAATCAATAATGGTTTGATTTTTCACTAACTAACATCTATAAAAAAATAATGTAAATTAAAATTTAATAATTTTCCTCATACCTCTTCTATCAGAGCCATCAAGGATTGTATAGTAGATGTCACACCAATATCCATTTCCCTCATCACATTCGGAGGTGTATTGTCTCATAACAACTAAAAATAAAACAACAAATTATTCAACATAATCAATGATGTGCATGTATAAACTACACAAATCTATTAAGTACTTGATTCATTAGTTAAACTCTTTATTCTATTACCTGCATGAAGGTTTGAGTAAATCCACCACCACTGGGAAGTGTTCCATCAAAACTCCAATATTAGTTTGTTCAACATCCAAAATTGCATATTAAATTACCATTCATAAAACAATGCCATTAATATGTAATAAAATTATAATTGTTTACTAGTTACATACCCTAGGGATAGGTGTACTACAAAAATAGGTCAGTGGGGGGCTGGTGTATCTAGTCTCAACACTGTGACCTTGTAATTTTATTAAAATCATAAAAAAAAATTAGTTAATCTTGCATTTCAAAATTGAAATTTAATAAATTAAACTCAATGAACACATGCACTAACTTTTACCTGTCTATCAATGCCATATGCCTCAAGAAAAATGTCAGCTGCCCTCTCCATCTCCATAGTTGTAGACGGATCTTGCATACTAGTCTCCTGAGGGTCGGTGGGGTCATTTGAACAAGTAGCCCCACAAGATTGACACACATGTGTTCGAAGGCCACCACTAGAAGACTCCCCTAGATGGCGCTGTAAAATAGGGGTAGTATGATGGATGACACTCTGGGTCAAAGTGTTGATTGCCTGCAATGTCTGTATGTCAACACTTTCCTTCATGACAAAAGGCATAACAATGTGCTCATGAGGTGGCCTAGGGAGAGCTCATCTACCTTGCCGTGTAGGATTTGGCTATGCACCAGGTCTATCCTGAGCTGACCCCCCATCTCTCCCCTGGAAATCCCTCATATCAAAATAATTTGGGATTTTGTTCAATATGAACTCACTCTATAGTTTCCTAAGGAAATATTGTGGGACCTCGCAATTGTTGCACGGTGGGTAATCGAAGACCACATACCACCTATCATAAAACCAGTCCTTCATCTGTTGGTGGTGGCACCAATGGATAGGAAACCTCTTCGCATTGAGGGTAAGATTTTGATTTGTGCATGGGTCGGTGAATAATGAGCACAAATCACCTTTTGCAATTTTTAAATCTTTCACATCCTTGTATGATAGTTTATTTGCATAATAGTCCCTAGCCGCCTGCCTCCTATCTTCCCATCCAGTTATTTGTTTGCTAATTGAATCTACATTTGTTAACATATCTTTCAATGAATTTGCTAGGGTCATTCTTTCTGTGGTTGAACCATTTGGATCAATCAACCTATTGATCAAATCCTCAGTTTGTTTTTTTTTTTTCTTAATTTCACTCATTAAATTTTGTTGTGTTAGGAGGGGGTTGAGTGATTGGTGGAGGAGGATGATTTTGTGGTTGATTTTGATCTTGAGGATTTGCTTGGTCTTCGTGTTGAGGATTTTGAGGGTTTGTAGGCTGATTTGCATCTCCTAAAACTTCAAACAAATAGATATCAAATTCAACCTAAAACTAACAAATTCAACCTAAAACTAAAAAATTCAAAACAAAAACCATAGAATCCTTAACTCTTACATCTCCTCCTCATTGTGAAGAAATAGGGATTCTTGGTGAAGAAATTCTCCTCCTAGAATGCGAGCGCGATATTATGGGGTTTTTGGCCGTAGGTGCAACAAAAAAACCAGACAAAATGCAAATGAGAGATTTGCATTTGTTTTTTTTCTTTTAACAGTTAATAACGTGAGCACGTTATAATGCACTCGCGTTATTTGTTTGTAGTTGTAGCCGTCGAGACCTTGCCTAGGTTTGATGAAGACATAACGTGAGTGCGTTATAATGCACTTGCGTTATGGTTTTCAACTTTTTTTTTTTGAGGGTGTCCACATAATTGCTACCCATTTCCATGCACCCGCCCTAATGTGTATTTAATTAATTTCTCCAGACCAAATTTCAGTGTATACATTTTTCCACTCTTTGAAGTGATGTGTTTGTGACACATTGCTTGAAGGAAAAATTTGTTGATAGTGTTGATAAAATTTTCAATATGCCCCAAACTCTGATTTTTGAGTGATGATATGAGTATGCCCCCTCGGGAGATAAATAGGGAAATTTTTGAATTTTTAGGATTTGTTTTTTGAATTTTTGAAAATTTTATGATTTTTAATGATTTCCAAATTTTATGATGCTAAAATGATTTATCTCTCGATAAATAATATTGATCATCTCATTTGATTAATTTATGCCCTTTTCAAAAATAAAACAATCCCACTCAATTACCTTCCAATTACCCCTGTAAAAGATAAAAAGATGAAAAAGGACTCAGTTGAATTCATTTACATTGGATTGATTGAGTCGATTGATCATTGGAGAAAAATGGTGATCCCATACCAAACCCATCGATTTGAGCGAGTGTGACGTCACAACTACCTAGCTGCATATGGACCTTTGGTATGTACGTTGAGAAACCAACTTGTGAAATTTGAACGAGTTTTTTTGTACAATTTTGATGTTTTAAATTCTACAAAATCATGTTTTAGCACATCAAAAGCTTGATTTAGTGCATTGAGTATCTTTTTTAGAACATAAATTTTTTTAGAGTATTTTTGTCATACAGTAGCTCATATGTTGAATTTGTTAGTGCATTTAACTTTATAACACATTTAGGTCATTAAATAGCGCATATGTTGTCTGATTTAGCACAATTAGGTTTTAGCACATGTATGTTGTGCAATAGTGCATTTAATGAACATATTAGTGCCTAAAGAGTTCTAGCACATTGGATGACGACTTTGGCACATTGATGGTGTTGGTAGCACAAGGGTAGACAGCTGAGAGGGGGGTGAATTAGTTGTCACATAATTTCAAACTTATTAACTTTTTTAACCCTCATTCTCAGATCTAATTAATAACCATGAAAGAATAAATCAACAAAACATCATAAATACACATAACACCAAGATTTTTGTGTGGAAATCCTGTTAGGTAAAAAACCACGATGGAGGTTAATCCACAAGTTTATACATTGTTAAAAGTATAAGAATAATAAATGGAAATGCATATGCATTCTAGTACACTATCTAGAGCTCACTGCTTAGATACAAGGGAAGAATCACTATATTATAGAAACATTTATATATAATCCATAGATGAAGAATTTGAACTAAGAAAGTAGCATCTACTAATGCCTGATTAAATTTCGGTTTTAGCACATAAACACTTCTTTACTTTAGTTCACTCTTCTTCACACTTTTCTCTACATTCAAATGATCTAATATTTATTCACACATAGCACTCAAAAAAATCACATCACACATTCATCAAATGAGATAAACAATCTCTCATATATATCCACAACAAGTAATTACATTTCTTCATGTTGACTTGAAAAAAATAATAGAATGAATGCAAACTATTGGCCCAAAACAATAAAGATTATTAATGTGAATCAATTAAGGTTGGCCACATCATATTAGAGACCCAAAAAAATGTCCTCAAACATAAAAAACCTTCAAATATTTTTCCTCGAAGATCCACAACATGCTATAATCACCCTATCGACCATGAACATGAAAAAAATGAACACGCAAGAGAAAATCATTGGATCATGAGCACAATGATCAATGCCGATGTGAAATACAAATAGAGAATGATATAGAAACATCCAAAAACACCACAGGAACATACACAAAAACTCAGATTACCAGAATCACATTATCTTCTTCCAGGAACACCAGATATAGTAGCACAATACTGTCAAAACACAAAAACTCATAGCTTGGTCAAATCTTCTTGCGCGCTTATAAAAAAATTGGTGGATAAACTAGATAGGTTTTGAAACAAACCCTTTAATCCGCAACTTCTCACTGTCAACATATTGAATTTTCCATCATATTGATCTTTACTTCTTCACAGACAACTTGCAACTTATTTTATTACAATTTTCTCAATATCCTCGACATATGCAGTCTTAAAGACATTAATGCTAATAATATTGACATCAATGAAAAACACATATCAAAAATGCAACCAAAACATCCAAAAATCTCCCCCTTTGACATTGATGGAAACACATGATCTGAAAACCATCATCAATGCAACTAACTTCAACACTTACTCCCCCATAGGTTATGAATTCTCTCATGGCTTCTTCTTCCAAATTTTCACATTGCTTTTCTCCTCCTTGATTCTTCAAGAGTTTTTTCACATTATTCTTCACCCCCTTTGACATGAATGATAAAGATACATAAGCTATGAACCACATATCTGAATCTTTTGACTAGTTCCCTTGAGTAGCAGCCACCACAACATCAATCTAAATCAAGATATGATTGTGAAATGCTCAGAATGATGCAATATCTTGCATCTTAGTTCTGATTAGGAGGGGTAATCACCCCTAACTTCCCTCTGAGATACTAAAAATTATCCTTAGGCAATGGCTTAGTAAATATTTTTGCAATCTATTCCTTAGTAGGAACATACTCTAGTCTAGTTTCCTTATCACTCACCTTGTCTCTCAAAAAGTGGTACTTGATAGATATATGCTTGGTTTTTGAATGCAGGAAAAAATTCTTAGAAATGTTAATTGCACTTCAATTATAATAGAATATAGAAATAAGTTCATGATACACAACTCTAATATCTTTCAACATCTGCTTCATCCATAATACTTGAGTACAATTGTTAGTAGTAGCAATGTATTTTTACACTGCAGTAGACAAAGAAATTCCATTCTACTTTTTACTTAACCATGAAATAAACTTCTTTCCCAAGAAAAATGTGCCACCACTGGTACTTTTCATGTCATTCACATCTCATGCCCAATCAACATCAGTATAGGAACTTAAGGTAAGATCATCCTCTTTTGGATACCACGAGCCAAAATCAACTCTTCCCTTCAAGTATCTAAAAAATATTTTTATAGCAGTCACATGAGATTCGTTAGGATTGGCTTGAAATCTTGCAAAAATACATACAAAATTCATGATATCAGGTCTAGTTTGAGTCAAATAAAGCAATCCACCAATAATTTATTTGTATCTAGTCTAATTTTACTTTAGAGAATCATCATTTGTTCTCAACTTTCATCCGGTCACCATGGGTGTATCGATTGGCTTTGAATCTTCCATACCAAACTTCTTTAGCAATTCTTTCACATATTTGGACTGAGATATAAAGATCCCTTTATCTAACTAAGTAATTTGCAATCCTAAAAATAATTTTATCTCTCTAATCATTGACATCTCATACTCATTCTTCATCTCTCTAGAAAACTTCATGCACAAATCATCATCTCCTCCAAAAATGACATCATCAACAAAAACTTCCATAAACAAATATTTTTCATCATGAATCTTGAAATATATATTACTATCATGAGTACCTTTTTTAAATCCAATCTTTAGCAAATACTTGTCCAATCTGGCATACCAAGCTCTATGAGATTTCTTGAGTTCATACAATGCTTTCTTTAACCAAAAAACCATATCTCCCTGATCAGTCAATTGAAATCCATCAAATTTATCAATGTATACTTCTTCTTTTAATTTTCCATTTAGAAATGATAACTTGAAATCCATCTGATAAACCTTGTAGTTTCTATAAGTAGCATAAGCAACAAACAGTCTCACAACTTAAATTCTAGCAACAGGGGAAAAAGTCTCTTCAAAGTGAATTCCTTCCATCTGAGAATATCCTTTACATGCCAGTCTTATTTTATCTCTGATAACTTCACCTTGCTCATTCAGTTTGTTTCTAAAGACCCATTTACTTCCAATTACATTTTCATCCTTAGGTTGAGGAACAAGAGTCCATGTATTATTCTTCTCAATTTTTTGCAGTTCTTCTTTCATTGCTTCAATCCAATGTTCATCTGTGCATGCCTTATTTACTTTACTTTGCTCAATATTTGATATCAAATAGTATTCTTCTACAACTATTCTCCTAGTTTTGAAACCTTTTTTCTTATCACCTATAATATGATTTTCTAAATGATTTAATCTCACATACCTTGGAGTCTTAGGTTGTTCTTGAATTTCAGGCTCTTGTGATCTCTCTTCTATACTTTCACTAGTTTCTCCTTCTTCTTGATATTGATTCACTAGAATGATCTAAACTTGATTTGAGGTCTGGCCTTTGTTCAAATGTACTATCATTCTGATCATTAGAATCATATCCATAGGTTTTGGATGGTCTAGCAATGTCTTCATCAACCTTAACATTTTCACTTTCAACCATTTTCTTCAATCTCTTGTTGTAGCACTGGTAGGCCTTTCTCTTAGTAGAATAACCACGAAAGATTCCTTCATTACTTCTGGCATCAAACTTTCCTATATCTTTGTCTCTTCTGATGTAGCATTTACTCCCAAAGATTTTGAAAATATCTAATAGTAGGCTTATGACAAAACCATAGCTCAAAGGGGTCTTACCAATATCACCTTTGATTTGTACTTAGTTGAGGATACAAACAATAGTACTCACAGCTTCTCTCCAATAGATATGAGGAATATTTCCTTCCAACATCATAATTCTCATAGAATCTTGAACTATCTTGTTCTTCCTTTCCACAACTCCATTTTGTTGAGGGGTCTGTGGTGTAGATAATTGTCTCTTTATCCCATGCACTTCACATAAAGGATTAAACTCATCGGAAGTGAATTCACCAACTCTATCTAATCTTAGAAATTTAATCTTTATATTTGTCTCTATCTCAACCATAGCCTTGAAAATCTTGAACTTCTCTAGAGCTTCATATTTCTCCTTTAATAAAGGAACCCACATCATCCTAGAATAATCATCAATAAGAAACATGAAATACCTATAACCTTGCGAACTTCTGATTCTAGCAAGACCACACAAGTCAGTATGCACAAGCTCCAATAATTCATTTGAACAATGCTATTTTCTCTGAAATGAAATTCTAGTTTGCTTTCCTAACTAATATTCCTTGTATATGGCATTAGTAGGCTTTACCAACTTAGGAAGATCTCTCACTCCCTGAGTAGAACTTATCTTGATAATATTGTCAAAGTTTACATGACACATTCTCCTATGCCACAACCAAATTTCATCAACTTGAGGAATCAAACAACTTTTACTAGTAGGATTTAGGTGATAAATGTTACCTTTTGTTTTTATACGTAAAGAAATCACATTTCCAGAACTTCCCAATATTCTACACTTTCCATCCTTGAATTGAAGATTGTATTCCTTACCAACCATCTATCTGACACTTAAAAGATTATGCTTCAAACTTTCAACATAAAGAACATCATCAGTATTATGCTTACCATAAAAATAAATACATCCTCTTCCATAGATTATACCACCATTGTTATGACAAAATATTACAACACCACCATCATACTTTTCTGAGCTCACAAATTTTCTTTTATCACCTATCATGTGATGTGAACATCCACTGTCAATTACCCATTCATCATTTTCTTCAACTTGAGTAGCTAGGGCTTTCTCCACATTTGTACATTTAGTAGATTCAGTAGACACATGTTTATTTTCCTTGATATCAATACACACAAACTCATATTCACTTACATTCCCTTTATTAGATTCATCATCTATCACACCTTCATCAATAGCATAACAAAATTTCTTTTACACTCTAGGATTGTTATATCTTGGCTTAGGGACTCTTTTTAGACACCTTGATGCAAAATGACCTATCTTATTGAAGGATAAAGCATTTAATAGGAAAATTTCCTTTATACTTACCTTCTCCTTTGGCTTCTCTTTTAAAATAAGTTCTTCAAGCTCATTTAGTTCACTTTCTTCTTCTTCAATCTGTTTGATTTCTTCCTCATACTTGGATACCTTTCTAGAATAACTTTCATTTGGATCATATCTTTTCTTGTCTCTTCAAGAGGTAGTAGCTTTGAATGTAGATTATATCTTAAGCAGGACATCACTGAATTCACTCAACTCAAAAGCAGCAACTTTACCAATCAACATATCTCTGGTTACATTAGTCACAATTTGGATCTCCTCAATAACAGTAGCTTTGATTTTATATGCATCAGGAAAGGACCTAAGCACTTTAGCAACAATATTTGATTCATCCAACTGTCCACTAGCACATATAATACCACACACAAGTTCATTCACTCTTTGCATAAAAGTAGTGATATTCTCATCATCACCCATTTTCAACAGTTCATATTTCCCTTTCAGACTTTGTAGCTTATAAATGTTTACATTAGCATCACCTTCATACAAGGTTTCCAAAATTTTCTAGATCTCATAAGCAGTCTTCTAATCCATAACATTCATCATCTCAAAATCAATCAAAACACTCAACAATGCTTCTTAGCCCTGATATTGTATTCAGTATCCATAATCTTAGTAGTAGTAGTAGGACCATTTTGAGGAACAACATACCTATTACTTGTAATGTTCTAGTAAGATTCACCAGTGCATCTCAAATGACATTCCATTCACTTCTTCCATAGAGAATAGTTTGTTCCATCAAATCTTAGTCTATCCTTCTTATATGTCACAATCCTGAATCACCTATAGTTGTTAAAATTCTTCCAAGGAACTTGCTCTGATAACAATTGTTGGCAACACAAGGGCAGACAACTGAGGAGGGGGGGTGAATCAGTTGTCACAGAATTTCAAACATAATAACTTTGTTAACCCTTATTCTTAGATCTAATTAATAACCATGAAAACATAAATCAACAACACATTAGAAATACACATAAGACCAAGATTTTTGCATTCAAACCTTGTTAGGGGAGAAACCATGGTGGAGGTTAATCCACAAGTTTATACTTTATTAAAAGTATAAGAATAATAAATGGGAATGTACATGCATTCAAAAACACTACCTAGAGCTCACTACTTAGATACAAAGGAAGAATCACTGTCTTATAGAAACATTCAGATTAAATCCATCTGAAGAATTTGAGCTGAGAAAGTAGCATCTGATAATGCCTGATTACAGTTTTGGTAAAGCACATGAACACTTCTTTACTTTTCTTCACTCTTCTTCACACTCTTCTCTACCTTTCAATGATCTTATCTTTATTCACATATAGCACTCACACACTTTGCATCACACATTCATCAAATGAGATAAAAAATCACTCATATATATCCACAACAAGTAATTACATTTCTTCATGTTGACTTGAACAAAATAATAGAATGAATGCAAATTGTCGGCCCAAAACAATAAAGATTATTAATGTGAATCAACCAAGGTTGGCCACAAGATAGTAGAGACCCAAAACAATATCCTCAGACACAAAACACCCTCAAATATTTTTCCTTGGAGATCCACAACACGCTATAGCCACCATGTCGTCCATGAACATGAAAAACACGAACATGAAAGAGAAAATCATCGGATCGCGAGAAAAAAAATCAATGTGTACATGTAACATAGATAAGAATTATCCAGAATAATCCACAAACACCATAGGAACATATGCAACAACTCATATTACTAGAATAACATTATCTTCTTCTAGGAACACCAACTACATTAACAAAATAACTATTGGAATGCAAAAACTCATAGCTTGCTCAAATCTTCATGTGCACATCTAAAAATTTTAGTGGATAAACTAGATAGGTTTGGAAACAAACCCTTTAATCTAAAACTTCTTACCGTAAAAATTCTGAACTTTCCATCATACTGATCTTCATTGCTTCATAGACAACTTGCAGCTTATTTAATTGCAATTTAGTCAATATCCTTGATATATGCACTCTTAAAGACATTAATGCTTATAGTGTTGACATCAATGACAACCACATATCAGAAATGTAACCACAACATCCAATAGATAGAATTGGATAGCGCATGCATAGATTTTAGTGCATAGAAGCATTGTTTTAGTGAATTTACACCAGAATTGATAAAATGTTTATTGCACTCCTTGTTTTTGATGTGTGATGATCATGTCAGTCATTGTTTTGATGATTGATCTCATGATAGGTGAGAGTCAATTATAGGATAGATGATGATTGACCTCATGATAGGTGAGGGTCAATGATATATGCTCAATGAGATTTGATAAAAAATATCATTAGATTTGATTTGATTGATTGATAGGTTGATTGATAAAATATTGATTTGTGATATGTCACGATTATAGGAGTATTTTAGAGCTCTTTAATCTCAGGAGCACTTCCTGAAGACCTGGGACATGATTCTACATCTGGTGCATGTAGATTGGGATTTGATCGGGTGATGTGGTTTGTCTTCCTTGATTGATATGCCCTAGTATAGGATTAACAGGGGACTTTTGACTGCTTTAGCTGATAGGTGGCATAGTGACCACAACACTTTCCATCTAGCCACTAGGGAGATGATAGTTAATCTTGAGCTTGTGTATCATATATTGTGTATACCCATGGTTGCAGAGCTATTCATTTATGACCAAAAAGAATAGGGTTGTACTGATGCATTGATGAGGATCTTTCATGATGATGAGATTAGTGGGTATGAGATCCCATGGTAGGATATGGTTGATTCATATGAGCCCTTACTATATGTTCTAGCTAGTTTCGTTGGAGGATTTCTTTGTCTCAACTGTAGGTCGAAGGGAATATCATTTGGCTAGGGTTGGATACCAAAGAGCATGATCATTCAGGGGATCAAATACACATGGGTTCCATACATGTTGGCACAATTATGCCATGATTTGCATTAGGTGGTCTATTTGGGAGCTACGATTTTATTAGCTAGGGTGACACTACTTTATATTTAGGCATGGGAGCACATAGTTGTTACTCGGCCTATGGTAGATAGAGATCATCTAGTTGGTAGGCCATGTGTCTTTGGATACATAGGTCCCCTTGTCCAACACAAGTTGGGAAAATTGGAGTATTTGTGGTGTGTTCTTGATGATCAAAAGACCGTCACATGGAGACCCTACTTAGATTGAGAGCAGTGGCTAGATGATGATATTAAGATGCCCTATGTTTTCACTTCAAGGTACCTGATTTGTAAGACATAGTTTGTTATCGAGATATTTCTACTCATAAGGGTGCTTCGCCAATATGGCCGAGTTTAGGTTATTCCCAAGGGAGCTACATTATATGCATAGAGATGATAAGGTATTCAAGAGTCGGGACCCACCTTATCCTATGATGTAGCTTATGAGGATTATTTTGGATTGCAGCCACATATATGGGAATATTGTCCAAAGATCACATATGCTTTGATGGTAGATGAGTATGCTCAATATTTATTCTCACATGCTTTCTCAAGGATATCTAGTCTAGATGATCCATTTTTGACATCGGATGATGAGCAAACACCACCACATGCACCGAGATGAAGGAGGCATGGGGGAGATGGAGATGAGGAGGAGAGAGATTGTGGGGATGGAGGAGATGATGGTGGAGATTGAAGAGATGGTGGAGATGGTGGAGGTGGTAGCCAAATGTTGGATTTTAGAGTACCTTTGAAGAGGAAATCCATAGTGCCTTTAGGATAGCAATAGACAAAGCCATCATAGATTCAGATTCATGTGCCTTCATGTCTGTAGTAGGCACAAATTGATGCACTACAATCACATGTGTAGGTTTTACAGGGATAGCTGGCACAGGAACAGGCACAAATTTCTACTCTGACAACAGAGAAAGATGAGGCTAGGAAGAGATGCGAGCAGGCAAAGGCCTTAGTTGAGAGGTTATAGAGAATGTCTAAGGGGACCACTATAGGAGATATGCTCAAAGAGTTATGACATTCAGCCATAGAGGTCGAGTACTATAGATCACAATACTATGAGGAAGTTCCTATAGAGCGGTGTTTCCCAAGTTATGCATAGTCTATTAGTGCCAGATAAGGTCAGAGTCATTCTCGTATGATGAGTAGGGGTGTGATTGGGCCACCTCCCATAGATCTATTAGGTAGGGATCGAGGTGAAGGTCCATCTGGTGCTGCAACAACAAGCCTAGTTAGACCAAAAACCTTTGGAGGGAGCAACACATAGCCTTGTATTCATATTTGGTTTATTAGAAATTAATGTATACATTTGTTCATTTAGGGACTTTATGTTATTCTACCATTTTGATGATGTATCTCTCCATTTTTTATGATATCATTATACACTTGACATTGATTATTTTTAGATTATATGAGATGCAGTGGATACCATTTATTGATATGTTGTCTACATGATTTTATGATGAATGTTTATGGTGAATGCATTTGATTTCTATTCTATATGCTAGGTGATATTCATATGATTATGCCATGGTTATGTGTGGATGCAATAATGAAATGATGATGCATGGATGATGATGCTATATGCTTTATGGATGATGTTTTATGCTATATGGGATGGATTTGATTATGCAAATGAGATGTAATACACTTTATTTATTTATTTATATTTTTATCATCCGAATATATGATCTAATGCATGGATGAATATATGATATGATAATGCTTTCTAATGTATGTATGATATCATAATGCTTATGCAACTATATGTGAATTTTTTTTTTGTTAATGCCAAATGTACTCAATCTTTTAATGAGAGAGATAGAATCATTTTGAAATTTACTATCCTTGGAAAATCTAAAATGAATATGCAAAACTAATATGGATGCAATCTATCTTAACTGTGAAAATCAAAATGTGCAATATTGTCATTCTTGTCAACCAATTTGTTGTGCTTGGTATCATCATTGATATTTTAATATGTTGAAATTTATTAGAAAAATCGATGGTATAATTAGACCATGATGACCCAAGTACAACTTCCATGGATTTTTGATAGTGCAAGGTAATACAAGCATCTAGGCATAATTGAACTGAGATGAACTAAGTATTGCTTATGTAAAGCAGACAAGAGTTAATCATTTTCCTTATGAAAATATGGAATGTCATCAATAATACTCTGTAGAGCACGTCTCAAGACAAATTTGTATAGTAATATTGATCAACTCACAGATAGCAGACAAAGAAAAATGATACTCCATCCTAGCTTCTCTAGTCTATGACATCCTTGAGTTGCTCCAGAGAAATGATAACAAAAATAAAGATACAATAATTTAACATTCATGCTAAAGTGATTAAACCATGCTTCAAAAGAACATCATCTAGTGAGATTTTCTTTACTGATCGTGTTGTTGATTTAGATGGTTGGTTGTTTTGAAAATTGGGATTGATGTTCAACATTGAGTTTTTCGTTGTGATTGTTATGCTTTCTATATTGTCTAACTATTTTCTTGTCTATTGTTTTAAGCTCAAAGCAAGTTGCCCCTAGTGAAATTCCAAATTTTTCCCCTAGTGAGAAACCAACCATTTATTATGAAAATGCACAATGATAACCAACCTAGGATGAGACATGACCATGATGCCCAAATATGCACATGAGATTTGTTATGATGATTAGGCATAGTGATGGAAAAAAGTGGACAACTGACACACATTCCAATAGATGGAAAAGGCAATCTATCACAAAGAGCGCTTGTTTCTAGATTTTCAGTACTTATTTTTATTGCACTATTTTAAATTTTATGATTCCTTCGACTTTTTCTCTGTTTTTCTTTTTTTTGTATTTTTTCTGGATTTTGATCTTTTTTACTTTTTATGGATTTTTTAGATTTTTGAATTTTTGGTATTTTTTAGCTTTTTGAACTATGCACTGGATGATTTTTATGTAAAAATTCTTGAGATAAAGGTTGTTGATTGGCTCTTCAGAAAGGTCCCCCTCAGGTGCAGATAATTGATATGCTCTAGATCCATAGACTAGTACAATGACAAAAAGACCTAGCTATTTTAATGTTGATTTGAGTGACTATCCCAAAGGTGTGAATTTTATATGGTTTGATGGTTTTTTATATGGTGGTGGAGCTAGTTTAGATTTAGTGTTAGTTTGATTGTTGTTTTGATTTTTTTTGGGTGTAATTCCTGATAGATTGAAGACTGGATTTTTGGTATGCATACCAATTTCACCATCATTACCAAAATTTTAATTTCTTGTCGAGAATTTATATTTGTCATTATTGTTATGATGATTAGAAGAGTTTGCAGTGTTTGGTCATTTTTTATAGATTTTTAACACTCCTCTCTTGACCAAGGATTCCTCAATTTTAAGTTCACTTTCAATCATCTTTTCAAAACTTTGTGGACACTGCAATTGAAGTCTATGACTTAGCTCACTATTGAGGTTGTCAATGAAGATTTCCATATTTTCTTTCTTAGGTATAGGATAGGCATATATAGCAAATAATTGACTCCATCTTTGTAAAAATGTAAGAAATGTTACACCATTTTATATTTTGTGTTACAAAGACCGTTCAAGGTTATTTCATATGTAGTGTTGTAGGAATATTGGGTGATAAATTATTTACCAACTAGATTCAAATGATCTAATACTCGGTGGGAGTTTTGAAAACCATTCTATGCATTGATCATGCAAACTTCATGGAAATCATCTCATTAGATAGTTCTCTTCATGTGAAAATTCAAAGCTCATGGTGCAAAATTCTCTTACATGATCTTCAGGATTAGTTTTTCCATTGTATTTTTTATATCTTTGAAATTCACAATTTTTTGGAAAAGGTATCATGCTCACCCTTATATCAAAGGTATAGGGATAGATTTCTTGCAACAAATATATTTTACTTGTTCCCCTTTTCATAGCTTGGAATTTTTGTTGAATATTTTTCATTTGTTGAGTTAAAGCATGCATTGGATCTATGTTTCGTGAAACAACTTCTATTTTCTTGGGAGATTCTTTCAATTGGTTTATATCAAAATCATTGGGTAGTTTTACACCTTGGTTTGCCAACATCAGAAAATATTTCTCTCTATCTTTTTTGAAAAATTTTTCCATGAACTTGTGAAATTTAGGGTCTTGATGAGCTTGTTGAATGTCCTCATCAGTTATGTCATCTATGTCAAGTTGGTGAAATTTGTGAAAAGTTTTTTCTTCAGCTTCTGCCATTATGGTTTGGGTTTCTACTTCTTTTTCCCCAACTTTTTGTTTTTGGGCTCTTGTTAAAATAGGCATGCAAATGATAAAGGTTTGGTATACTTTGATATTTGTTTAAGGAGTGCTAATGAAATGCCTAATTCAAATAGAATGATGGATTCTATTGATGATACTAAGGTGATAAATCTAATGTACAATGTTCTGTTTTGTGATGAAGGGTGATAGATCCTAATGATGAAACTTAGCTAACAATCAGAGATGAGATTGAATGATCAGGCACTTTAAGTTGTTTCATTTAAGTTTAGTTAAAGGAATTTCACTTGCAAAAGAAAGTTTCTTCAATTTTGAAATTATGTTGTAATGAGGAATGATCTCTTCTCTAGAAAGAATCCCTAAATCAGGTTCAAATTATCTAACATACATTCAAATTAACTCTCTACTAATGACTCAGATGGATGCACTAAAATAGGTGGTACATGTGCTAAAATATGCAACATATGTGCTAAAATAGAGCATATATTTACTAGACTATCCCTTAGATGCGCCTAAACAGGAAAATTATGTGCTAAAAGATGAGGATTTAAATGTGCCAAAATAGACCCCAGATGTGTTGGAAGGTGTTGTGAATGCACTAGACTATCCCCTATAGGCCTAATTGACTGACCGATGTTCAATTTAACTCTCTATTTGTGACTCTGATGGATGTGGTAAAATAGGTCATGGATGCATTGGAAGATGGAATAAATGTGCTAAAAGGTGTGATATATGTGCTAGAACAAGCTAGAGATACACTAGACTATGAGCTCAATGCGCTAAAACAAGAAGTTGATGCACTAAAAATTTGGACAAATGTGCAATAATATGGCCCATATTGCACTAAAAGATGGGATAAATTCTCTAGAACATGACTTGCATGCACCAAACTGGAAATGGTCACTATTTTGAATCAGGTGAATTTAGTATTTTCTAGATGGATGATCTTCTGAACAATAATTTTTCTTGGTTTTCTTGCTTTTTTGAATCATGTGAATCAAGTGTTTTCAATGGATGATCTCCTAAAAAATGATTTCAAACATGGTAACAAGTAGTAAAATAGTTGTTTCACCCTATGATCTAAACATTAAGTGTATATTCAAGGATCGGGTCTAAGCCCTTTGATTTCCTTTAGTATTAAACAATAGAAAACATATTAGTCACTCTTCTAATGTCAAGGGTCATCAATAACATCACATCCCACATCCTAGAACTACGTCAGATCACACAGTTGTGTCACCCTCTAAAGGGCGCCTTTTTATTTTTCCTTTTTCAGGTCTTAACGAAAGTTGAATCCTCCACTTTTGGCCAGTAATCCCTGGTAGTTATATGGTGAGTATCCTAGGGGAAGATTCTTCCCTCCCCTTGCACTATGAATATTATAATGTTTGGAAACTAACTCGACTGGCTACTACACTTATAATTTTTAGTAAGGGCTTTCGTTCGCTGCGACAAATGATAAAATCCCTCAGGAGACCTCCCAACCTTAAAAAAAAGGCTTTGGGGATGGTTATCAATGAAAACTAACATTGAATGTTACTTTCATCACAATCACATTTGATTATAGTGGGTTGTAATGCTTGGCTTTAGTTGTTGCCACTTAGGTTGTTCCCGTAGGGTGAGTAACTTTTCTCACTATGACAAGCCTTTTAAAGGTGCTAATGTAATAAAATGAAATAGTGAGTTTGGCATTTTGGTCGCCCAATGAAAGGGAGAGCATAGGCCTATCAATTTACAAAAACAGCATACATGGTGTTCATTAACCTTGTAATTAAACTATCTATGCCTAATTTAATGAAATGAAAACAACTCCAGGCCCTACAAACACCATTATTAGTGTTAGATAATGTCTTTGATAGTGTATAAGGTACCTGAAAAACAAAAAGACATAAATCAATTTCGAGAATTTTAAATTTTACCAAATAAGAGTGTATGTGCTAAAACATAGACCATATGTGCTAAAAGATTCACTAAATGTTCTATTAAACACACTCTATGCTCTATTCTAGAAAACACAAAAGGAAATCAAATGTTGCAGATGTGTTGAAAGAAGAGACAAATGTGGTAAAATATGCCATGTATGCACTATAACAAATTTTGGATGCACTGAAATTCACCACCTACATGCTAAAAGAAGCCACAGGTGCACTACGTCGACATTCACGATCAAACCTGTTCACAAAAAATTGCCAAAAAATATTTTAAAATGGGGCTAGGCCCCATGGTGGTCACCAATTTATGTATGTATGAATAATGTCAGTACATAAGCAAGTAATACAACACACCAATAAAAAGTTATATTAGAGAATTCAAACAATAATAAAATTGAATTGAAGCAAACAAACTCTCTAATGGCATATCATTGTCCTCTATCTCCAACAATTCTTCGAGTCATTTTTCTCTTAGATTGTTTATGCAAATGACTTTTCAAATAACAACCTAAAGAATGAGATGTTAAAAATGCAAGAGATATCTCCTAGACTATATGATTGCTAAACAAGTTGTAGATGATTATGTAAATATTAAGATGTTGCTATGATATTGATAAGGAAAATGATGTAATTAAACTACTATGACTAAGATGCAACTAATGGTAATGCCATGATAAATCTATTATATACTACAATGCTGAAATGCTAATGCTAAGATGACAATGCTAAGATAATAATGCTAATGAAAATTCTGTAGAGTGCAATTATGCTTAGCTCTCTATCTATGTTTTTTGTTGTAAATGAGGCTCTACTTATAGATTTTCTAAGGCATCAGCTTAGGTGGCACAAATCAACAGTTTGGATTTGATTTGGGGAATGAACGGTTGAAGGTGAAGAGGTTGGAGAGAATCAACAAGTGTGTTCCCTTTAGAAGAAAAAACTACCAAGTATGAAGAAAAATCAAATGAAGGTGAAAGGAAAGTGTCCCAAATTGGTTATAATTTGTTGAGGATAAATGTCATTTAAATATTAACAATATTTAATTTCATGAGACACATGATGAGGTGGAAGATGAGAAGTTAGTAGAAACATGCCTAAATTCAAATATTAAAATTTTAATTTAATAAGATGGATTTAATTAAATAAAACAAAATAATTGAATTTATTTATTTAATTAAGACATGAAGGAATGATTTAAGGTAAGAAGAATTAGAGAAAATGAACTATATAAATAAATTTTGCAATTTATTTATAAGTAGATGAATTAAGATTTATTAATTAAATAACGTGTATTTAATTAATTTCTCTAGACCAGATTTGGGTGTATACAAGATCCTTATAAGAATATTTAAAAAAATAAAATTAGATCATTTGTTATTCATCTATCATTTATCTTCTCCACTTGTACAATTAATTGTATTTAGACTATTTCTCTTTTAGAGAGGGGTTTTTATTTCCCACTAGGTTTTTCAACTTTACTCCACCTTATGAGAAATTTATACATGAGTATCTAATGTGGCATTGTAGTTGGGAATCATCATTAGTGAATATATTAATCCCTAAGTTTCACTTAAGATGAGGTGTTAGTGTAAATAGTGTCATTATCCATCTAGATAGGATATCATCTTTCTAGCATTGACCTATTCACACTTATAGCTTAAGTTTACTTAGGGTTGTTAGGTATTTTCTCACTTCATAGAATTGATACATGTGTTCTAGATACTTGAGAAACCTATTTCATACACACTTACCACTTTCTCACCTACTTATAAAGTGAGCTTAAATTGTTGGACATTTGAAGGGTTAGTTTGTCATTTAGTCTTACCTTCCTACCTCATCTACCCTGACTATATATGCAATTTTTCTCTTTGTATTACACAAAATTAATTTTATATTGATAGACATACTATTATTCTCATATTTTAACTTGTGGAAGGTTATTAATTCATGGTCTTTGATATTTTCATTCTCGAATAGATAAAATATACATTCAATATTTCAATAAAAATGGTAACTAGTGTTGCACGAAATCACACCCTCCTAAACATAAGACTCAACATTCCAACTAAATAATGGAAATAACCTTACAGTGTGGGACCTTGGAAAAAATGATAAAATCTGAAGAAAAGGATGACATCCTCTCTAACCCAAGTAGATCTATATATTGGTCAAACCCAACATATGAAGTATTAACACTAATCATATTCAAGTGGTTTGTAACATTTTAAATGCCAATCTAAAAACCTTGCCCATAACGGAGTCTGACCATAATCCTCTAATTCTTACCTCAAATGTTCGACTTGTTGTGGGGCCTATTCTATTCCATTTCGAGATTATGTGGAATTCCCACCCTAACTTCAAAAATAAAATTGCAAAAAGGTGGAACATCCATGTTCTTGGCTCCCCCATGTTCAATATTTTTTTCAAACTTAAACATATTAAAAAAATGGTAAAAGGATGGAACAAGAGTGTGTTTGGTGATTTGTTTAAAAAAAAGAAATTAGAGGAGGAATTGAGAACTTTACGAAAGAAAATGGAGGAAGGGGATGACAGTCAACAGAATCACAACCAAGAAATGGAAACCAAGAAGGAATGGGAATGAATTCTCAAAAATGAGGAAATATTTTGGAAGTAGAAATCTAGAGTCCAATGAATGAAAGAGGGTGACAGGAACACCTCCTTCTTTCATGTGTCTGCCATCAAGCACAGGAAAATAAATCAAATTTCTAAACTGACTAATACTACTAGCATGGTGATATTGGCTCCCACCTCGATTAGCCTTCTAGTTGCTAATTACTTTCAGGAGGCTTACTCGGCCCCGATTGAGGCGCCCAACCTGGCTTTGGACAACCTGCTGCTTAACCACCTTCTTGCCATCATCTCCCAAGATGATAATTTGGGGATTCTCAGTGTTGTTTCCCTGGAAGAGGTTAGGCTAGCTGCCCTTAATATGGGGGCTTTGAAAGCCCTAGGCCTAGATCGTTTTCCCCCTTCTTCTTTCAAATTCTCTAGGAAATTGTGAGTGGGGACCTTGTGCTAGTTGCTCGTGATTTATTTAAAATTGGTAAAATTCTTAAATAGTTGAACCACACCTTCATCTCTCTAATTCCTAAGATTGGTTATCTTCAATCCATGACTAATTTTTGGCCTATTATCCTGTGCAACACCTTTTACAAAATCCTATCCAAGATCCTAGTGAACTGTATCAAGCCCCTTCTTGATAAACTCATTAGTCAAACCCAAAAAGGTTTTGTCCCTCAGCACCATATTCTTGATGATACTATGACCACTCATGAGCTTCTCCATTCTATTGTAAAATGTAATTATGCAAGGATGGATCTCAAATTAGAGATTTCTATAGCCCATGATAAATTTATATGGGAATTCATCCCTAAAGTTCTGGCCAAGTTTGGTTTCCACCATTCGGTTGTTAAACTCTTAATGGAGTGTGTTAATATTGTCAAGTATTCTATTCTGGTTAATGGGACCCCCTTTGGGTTTTTCTCTACTAGTAGGGGGATTAGACAAGGTGACCCCCTTTCTCCCTATCTCTTTATCAGGATAGCTGATGTGTTGATCAAGAACTTTGTCAATTTGTTGTTAGAGGGCTCTATTAGGGGAATCAAAGAAGCTTCTTCCCTAGACCCGATTGTAGTGCAATAGTTTGTGGATGACACTTTTCTCTTTGGGAAATCCTCTATGGTGGAAGCTAGGAAATGTAAAACCTTACTTAACAATTATGTTGAATGCTCTGGTTAAATCATCAACTAGAATAAAAGCATGATTTATTTCTTTAACAGCACACCTAGCTTGCAAGCCATGGTGACTGCGGTTTTGGGCTGTTTAAGTGGGACTCTCCTCTTGGTTTACCTTGGGCTCCCTCTCACTTTAAGGAGCTCACCCTTGACTTTAGGAATTCGGTACTAGAAAGGATTCAAAGGAAACTTGTTGGGTGGAAAGACTCCATTCTAAGCCATTCTCATAAGCTCCAACTATTCACTGCTACTCTTCAAGGAATACCAATTTACTTCCTCTCTATTTCTAAGATACCTAGGTACATTGCTGATAAACTTGAAAAAATATAAAGGAACTTCCTTTGGTTTGGGATTGAGGATAAGAAGAAATTTTCTTTGGTCAGATGGGAAAAGGTTTGCTAGCCCAAATATTATGATGGCCTTAGGATCAAGAATATGGTCAACACTAACAAGGCCTTGATGGCCAAGGTTGCTGGGATCAGATAAAGAATACTAAAGATTGGTGAAAAATAATGAATTCTAAATATCTTCAGAATAGGCCTTTGGTCGACTGCCTCTTAGAGGTTCACCCCCAGGGCTCCTTAGCCCAAAGGAGCATCTGCAGCACATAGAGCCTACTAAGGAATTAGATTAAATGAAAAATGGGTAATGGAAATCAGTTCAGATTCTAGGAAGACCCGTGGTTAATTGATATCGACCTAGAATGTTCTGATATCATGAATCTCAAGAGGCTTTCCTAGAGGTACTTTGGTTTCCATATCAGTGATTATGTTTCTAGTCCTCCAGGGGCCAGGGTGTTGAGGGATATAGTTCTTTGTTGTCCTCTGTCACAAGACCTTTATTGTCTGGCTAGGTCTCTTCTAGACTTACTCTCTCTTACCAGGATTCCCTCCTATGACAGGGGCACTGAGTTTTTTTGGACCTTTGACAAACAAAGGGATTTGTCTGTTAGGTTGGTATATACTCTACTGAAAAACTAGGGTACTATAGTTGACCCTTGGAAGAAGATATGGAACCACCATATGATCCCTAAAATTAATTTCTTCTGGTGGACTACCCTTCATAATAGGATTGTTACTCAAGACAATTTGAGGAAACAAGGATTTTATATCTCCAATAGATGCTTATTATGTAAATGCAATGAGGAAACTGTTAATCACTTACTATTACACTGTCTATTTTCTACTAAATTTTGGGAGTTGGCTTTTGAAAGATTGGGTGTTTCTTGGGCCATGTGTAAGGATATTATATCCTTCATCTTGCACTGGCGTGGTCTCTATATCCACCCCTTGCCTAGAGAAATTTGGAACCAAGTCCCTCCTATTATTGGTTGGTGTCTATGGAAGGAAAGGAATAATAGGGTCTTCAGAAATACTAAGAGGAATCCTATGGAAGTTTTTGGTATCGGTGTTCAACTTATTGAGGAAAAAAGTTCTCTCTTCAATGGGAAACCTCCAGAGATAGGACCCTTTGATTATGAAATAAGAATGACCAAGGCCTGGCATCAAAATTTAGATGCTAGCTCATTTGACAATACTAAAACCCTAGCCAGGAAAAATAGAAGATGGGAGCCTCTGAATAGAGGATAGTTCAAACTCAATTTTGATGGGGCTGCTAAGAGAAACCCAGGCAAGGATAGCATTGGTGGAGTGATTAGAGGCCCTGAGGGGGTTTTGGTTGCTGGGTTTGCGGGAGGTATTGGTTTCCAATATTCTATTGTGGTTGAGGCTCATGCACTGCTCATGGGCCTTCAAATTGTTGTCTCTCTAGGGATTTTGAACCTCCACATTGAAGGGGAATCTAATTCCATCACTGATGCTATGAATCTTGGCAGATTGATTGGGTGGAGTAGGGCGAATATTCTATTGGATACTAGGTTCCTTTTATCCAAGCTAAGAGCTAAAAAATTGACACACATTTTTCGAGAGGGTAACCAAGTGGTGAATGATTTGGCTAATTGTGGTACATATTTGGGTTACTCTAAATGTTGGAGGAATATGGGGAATTTATCACCAAGGATTCAAGATCTCATCTTGAAAGAACAAAACACCCATTTATTATGACGATTTCAAATCTTCAATTGATGGGTGTCGTTTGCGAGGTCCATTGGGTTGTTCTTTGGGCTTGGTGGACAAGTTCTAATGTTGAGATGCCTGCAAATGGTGGAATTCAAAATCAAAGGTTAGTCACTTGGTTAATGAAGGTGGCTCTACGAAAGGATTTGACATGTATGTGACAATTAAGATTTTGAGAGGTCGTATTATGCGATATATTCTCTTTGGGATTGTCTTATTTCATCATGCCCTCTTTAAGACTACGGTTATGAATGTTGATATGAAGTTTCATAATGAGGGAAAGCTCCCTTCTAGCGCATTTGATCCTTCTAGTTTAGTGTTGGCTTCTAAATATACTTACATTGACATTTCTAAATTTGGCCAAGGGGCCACCCTCCCTAGTTTTTTGTGTAATTGCATTATGGAAAAGAAACCCTGTTTTCCCATCAATTCTCGCTTATCTTGTCACAATCACCTTAAGATTCACATTAATGACACCATTAAGTCCTTGTTTAGTGATATTTCTTTTCACACATGTGATCTACACACTGGCATAATTATCCACCGATGCATTCTTTGCCTTACTATCCACAATGTGAAGAAAGCCTATTGCTATGCCGATGTTTCTAACCTTTTATTATTGCGATTTATTTGGTTTCATGTGTAGGTTAACATCATGGGTGGTGACCATGTTCAGAATGAGCCTAATAATTGTGGAGAGTTCCGTAAGAATCGTTTGGTGTGACATATTTGTGTTGAGGGTGGCCTTGCTCCTCTCATAGAGATTCTTGTGGGCCATGACCCTAACCTGTCTCACCAATTCGCTAATTCTTGGAAGGACCGAAGGGTTAAATTGGGTGGAATTTATTTTTAATTCAGCGAAGAGGTGATAGCGCAAGCTACCAAAATGTAGTGGATTGGGAAGAAATATCCAAAGCATACTCAGACTTCGGACAATGATAGTATGAAATCTTTTTTCATGGGGAACAAGGAGCCAGTTCATAACTAGTCGAGCTTTAAACATGAATCCCTTCCACAGTCCAGGGACTAGGTGTGTTTAGCCCTTATGAAGTATGTCACACTTGAAGGTAGGTTTAAAACCTACTTTTTCTATCATTTTCCCCTACTAAATCATCTTAGGCATAAAATCTTGCTTAGTTTTCCTTCCTTTCTACTCATGGACCTAGAGAATTCGATTGGAAAATGCATGGAAATGGCCAATCTTAACCTGAATGAAATTATACCTCTACCTCTCCATGAGGGGCTTATCTTGAGACTCTACCATTTTTATTTGGCCTTATGTCCTCCTAGAGACATTTCTGCTATCCGTATTGAAGAGATTGAACCCTTGGCTATTAAAAATATCTCCCCTGCTGAATCTAAAAGCCCTTCAAGGAAACCCCACCTGGGTACTATTGAAATCCCCAAACACAAAGAGACTCGTAAAAAACTTAAGAGCGGTATGGGTAATGCACATACTAGTGTTGTAGCCAGCCTGTGTGAACTCAAGGCCACCCTGGCCTAGTCTTCTTACAAAGCCACCACAATGAAAAAAGGTAAAGATAATAAAAAGGGTTTGTTGGAGTTGATGGTAAAAGAGGGCAAAGGGAAGAATCTTATGGGGAAAGATTCTAAATGTGACATGGTTGTGGAGACCACAGTCATGACTGGAGGGGAGACTACCATCTGAAGGTCTAGGAGATTGGCAAAAAATAACAAAAAAAGGAAGATTATTGAGGACTCTGAGGAGGAGCAAATGAAAAAAAAGGATTATAAGGAGGAGGAGACCGAGGAGGAAGAGGAAGAAAATGTGGAAGGGCCTCTTTCTACTCCAGACAATAGAAAGGTCCTGAAAGAGACTTCTTCCTCTCTGTCTTCACACCCTCTAGCTGTTGAGCATGGTGAGGTCTTGAGGACCACAGATGACGGTGAGGAGCTTCATGCGCTGAAAAAGAAGATGGACACACTTGACAAAAGATTCAGAGGCCTGATCCATTTCACAATGAAGCTCGGTCATTTCGTGACTAGCACCCTGTCCATGGTAATCAAAGAGGAGATGGAAGGAAATAATACTGAAGAGAATCAAGATTGGGTTGGGGACGATGTAGTGGACCTCCTATTCAAACACTAGGACAATGCTAGTTATTTGCTGCTTGGGCTTATGTTTTGTGTCTCTACTGCCTATCTGTGGTCATTATGATTTTACTATGTTGTTTTTGTTCTTTTTTTACTTTCAGTTAGTTTTATGGACCTGCTCTTTTTTTGGCCCTTGAGGCTCGTTGTGTAGGGTACAACACCCTGTAAATGCTGCTTACTTTTTCAAAAACATTTATATGATATTATTGATAATATCATATGTATCTATAATTTCAATTAAAGATATATATAATATTATCGTATGGTTTCTTCATCGGTTGTTCTTATTTAGAAAATTAGATTAGGTATGGCTTCAATGCCTCAGTATGCAAACTAGTTGATGGTTGAGCTTCGTTCGGTACATGGACTGGGCTGATAGTTGGCAGTTCTCTTGGCTGTAAAAACATAGATTGATAGTGGGATCTTGACTATATACTAGATTCCATCCTGATCTAGACTGTACACTGGTATCCAACCTGGCACGACATGTAATTGGGAGCTATCCCCTGTTGATAGCACTCACCAAAAAAAATAAAAAATAAAAATATAATATAATTATTATATTAGATTATTCTCTATTGTTCATTTCTCTTGGTATTTAGGAAAATATATTTTTAGGATCTTTAATTTTAACTTTTTTGTGATGGTAATGTTTATCCTTATCTTCCCTTAAAATATGTATTTTTGTAGTGTAGGAAAAAGTATGTTTTTCCATAGTTAATTTAGAATTAATTAAAATAAAATTAATTATAACTTAATTTAGTGTTATAATATGCATTTTACATATTCTCATTAAGTTTAGGACCTTATTTATTAAAATGGAGTTAATTATGCCTTATTTTAGTGTTGTAAAGTGTACCCCTTTACACTTTCACACTTATCTAAGGCCTCACTAATTAATTGAGCTTAATTTCCCTTAATTGGCACCTACAATTCAAATCCAAGCCTAATTAATTGTAATTTTTGAAGTGGAAATCCGACATTCATAAATGTCTAAACATAACAGTCATCCTTGAAGAATGTGTGTCCTAGGTAATTGACCCAGGACCCATTTTCCGTAGGTTGAATGGGTCTTGATATAGGCCTAGGACCTAAATTTAAACTATGTTTTAGGCGGTATTTTATAGATTTCCAATTGATATTCTAATGTTAGCTTGTGTTATTTGAATTTCGAGAATTAATGCTAACATATGTATAAATAAGAGGTCATTTCACTATGTTTCACCTAGAGAAAGTTTTCAAGCTAGAATGTTTTCATGAGAACCTAGAGCATTCAAGTAAGCACCATCTAGAGAAATTCAAGAGAATTTCAATGTATTCAAGATCAGATTTATTGAAGATCATTGTAGAAATCAAGATTCCATTATCATGCCAAAGCTTTCTTTCATCATGCATGTTGTTTGAGCTAATATGGTTATGTGAGTTCATGATCCTTCCAAGAATTCAAAGACAACATTTTAAATCAAGTATCAAGATCAAGATTCACATCCATTGAGGTGACCTTATGGTAGTTATAGATTCGCTTTCCAAGGTTTAATCAATGGTTTGGTGAGTGGTGATATTGTATTTTTCATTCATCATTTCCTTCATGCTTTTTGATTTCATTTCAAAGTTTAAATAATCAAATGGGTTTTGACCAAGGCAGAACCCCCACCACAAAAGATAATATTTTTCTCCTCTTGTGTTTGAAGAGAAAAATTGAAGAAAGTTGCAAAGTTGTCAAAGTTGCAAGGAATGTTGTCATCTCATGGAAACTCTTCTACATGATTTATTTTTGGCTCTCCAATTGTGAAACTCGGGAATTTGGGAGTGCAAAATAGAAGCAAAAAACCCATAAATATTTTCTATATAGCCCTAGCTAGGACTCATTTTCCATAAGGCGGATGAGTCCTCAGTGAGCTTTGAAAAGGAACTTTTGGTGACTTGTACACAATATTTTCCCTTTCTCAGAGCTACCTTTTGATTATTGGTTCTAGTACTTTTGAGTATAATCGTTCATTTGAACTTTATAACTTTCACTTTTGAGTTTATTTGATAGTTTTAATCTTTCTCCCCAAACTTCTATTAAACCTAGACCCTCGTCCTTGGATAAAAGTAAATTTTAAGATTCATACCTTGATTTGACTCACATTTCAATTGACAATCATTCCATGGTTTGGATCTAATTTCTTCAATAAAATAGTGGAAAATAGGGTTATTTGTTATCGATGCATTGTGGTGAACCCCCTTTCCTACCCTAACCATAAACCTAATCCTATTTTTCAGTTTTTCAATTTCTAATCCCGCCTTTATAAAATTGTCATTATTTATAAAGGAAATATGAAGAAAAAATATATTTTTTAGGAACGTTAATTTTTTTATTAAAATTAGTATTTTTAAGAATGTTATTATCATTAAAATATCATACTATTAAAAATCATGATTCTAGTAAGGTTTATACATCTATTTTATGCTTTCATTTTTAATTATTTGATTCTTATATATCATTTTCCATGTAGTATAATAATATTGTTTTGATATAATTGATAATATTATTTTTATCTTTAATTATATCCTCAATTAGAGATATAAATTGGTTTAATATGATATTCTTCATTAGTTTTTCTTGATATAGTAGATGTTATTCTTGATTAATTTTCGTTCTTGATAAATTAAACTAATTAAATCTATGTTATAATTATAAGGTATTTTGTTGTTATTAAATATTATATTAATTCAATTACTTTTTTGGATTATTTTCATATATAGTATTAGAATTAGTTTGATTTTTTTTTTTAGATTTTATTTTAATTAACTATTTTGTTTTCTCACTTGATTAGATTAGCATTTTTTGTGTTATTTTTGCTATTTGCTTTAGTTTTATTGTTCTCTTTTGTATCATTTTATTTCCTCCCTATTATTAGGGGATATGATTCCTATTTTTATTCTTATCTTTAACTTTTTAATTTTATTTTTATTTGCCTAATTGACCTATTGACCTATAGCTCTCTCAAACTCATATTTTTATACATTCGACTCTGCTACCTTATTATCTCTCTCTCTCTCACTATCTCTCAAACCTAACAGCTAGTTTGATCACTCGTGGATCTTTCCCTAGCTTGTGGATCCTTGTGAGGTGCTTCTAATTTTTCCGTGGAGTGTCCCCAACCTTAATTTTAGGTCCACACTTCATCATATGCACCTGTCATGGAAGAATTCAAATTTGATGCCCACTTGTTCATACACACTTTACATTTCCTTCATCGGATATTGTAAAGATATTTGGTCGACGTAGATGTTTCTAGATCTACAAATATGATATAAATCCTGTAATGGATCATTAGGATAGTAATAAATCAAGATCAAGATGATGAAGATGAATATGTAATTTGATCTGTAAGATTTTCACTCGCATATAGGAATATTGTATTTTGAGCATGTTGTATTAGGCCTGTGAGCCCAATCTATAAGCCCAAATGTGGTTGACTGTATGTAATTAAATTTTCTAATAATGAGAATGTTTGAATCTAAATTTTCCTCCATATTTTATGTTGCTTTTGTTGTGTAACTCTTGCTGCATGGTCTGGATTGTTCTCTTTGAGGACCCTCCTACCGTGACTACACCAAATTGGTATCAAAGAAAGATTCATTCAGTGGATGATCGTCAAAGTTTGCAAATTCATGTTAAATATTTTTTATGGGGTGGCGGATTGAGGATCCGACCTATAGCTATAGATGACTTGTGTAAAGATGGCAGGAAGAAGAAATGGTAGAGGAAATGGAGCATGAGGAAATGAAGACCCATCTATAATGGAGATGTTGAGAGGAATGACTGCTAGATTGGAAGAAGTCAAAATGGCCCAGAAGAGAGGTTGACCAATTGATGATGTGAGTGACAAAGAGGTAGAAGAAAATGAAGAAAGGGAGAGAGAAGATCAACCTGGCCTTGATCAGGGAGAAGAGAGGTTCATAAGAGCCCTAACTAGAGTGAATACTAAACCACATTTCAATCCACCAGATTACAAATGTAAGTTGGATTCAGATGAATTGGTTGATTGGATAATAGAGATGGAGAAGTACTTTGATTTTCAAGGTACCACAAAAGACAAGAAGGTGAAATTTTCTTGTACAAACTGAAAGGACATGCATCCCTTTGGTGGGAACATTTGTAGATAGATAGGAAAAGAAGAGGAAAAGAGAAGATAAGATCATGGGATTAGATGGTGAATAAGTTGAAGAAAAAGTTTATGCCTGCAGACTATTAGATCAGTACTATTGTTCTAAAAGTTGCAAAATTTGAAACAAAAAGAGTCAAGTGTGATAGAGTATACTAAGGATTTCTACAAGTTGAATATCAGATCTGGACATTCAAAAGATGAGACTGAACAAGTAGCTAGATATATGAATGGTTTGAGGTCATCTATACAAGATGAGATTAGTTTGATTAAGTGTTGAGTGTAGAGGAGGAATATCAATGTGCCCTAAAAGTAAAAGAGAAGCTAAATAAAAGACATGGCCAAAGACAAAGAGGAAGAGGTGGAAGATTTTATAGAGGAAGAGGACCTTTTTTCAGATCATAATAGAGATAAGGAAGATAGTAATAATGATAATTTATACCGTAGAAATGATGGAAAATCTTACCAAATAAGAGGATATGGTGGTTACCGAAATCAAGGTTATAGAAAAGGTGATAGAGGACAGAAGAAAAGAGTATTTAGGGGAACTTGTTATAAGTGTGGTGGAGAAGGACATAGAGCATTTGAATGTAGTTAAGGAGAGACAAGCTAAAATACAAAGAACAATAGAAGAGCAACCTTTGTTGAGGAGGATCATGCTAGATCATCTAATAAACCGGAAGAAGGAGAAGTGTTGGTGAACAAAAGAGTATTGTGTCAAAGTGATATGGAGTAGGAACTATTGCAGAGAAATAATTTGTTCTGAACCAGATGTAAGGTAGTTGGTAAATGTTGTAGAGTGATTATTGATAAAGGAAGCTTAGAGAACTTGGTTTCTAAAGAAATCATGACCAAATTGAACTTGGAAAGGTTGAAACACCCCAAGCCCTATTCGATAGCATAGGAGGTTGAAAATGGGATGAAGTAGACCTTGTTGCCATTGGAGGATGTTCCTAAAATTGAGGTTTGCACGAATTCTAGATTTTTTTTGGTTGATGGAAGGAGATTTTTGGATAGACTGATACATGAGAACATGTGCCATGCCTTGGTTCCCAAGAAGGTTGAAGATTTAAAGTATGTAGAATAACAACCAGAGAAGATCAGGGAATTGTTGGTAGAATATGAAGCTATCATTTTAGATAATGTACCTAATGAAGAAGTTGATAAAACTCAACCTCACAGTCCCCAAGAATCACCTGCAAGCAAACACCTATCACATGCAACAAATATTCAGAACAAAGGAAGAGATGTTCTATAAACCCTAAGAGAAAAAGTAGGTGCAAGCATAAAACCAACATGTGATTAATGAATGAATTATTTTACAAATACTACAAAAGCCTTCAAAAGGAAATCATGCAAAAAGAAGACATGCACAACCCTAATCTTATCTTGAGCAACAAGATAGCTCAATAAGATAAAGATTATTAATTAACCTAGGAAATAAAATATGCCTAAGTAAATTTATGCTAAAGTGTAATTAAATAAATAATTACACCAACACCTAATGGATTTCCACCTATGAGGAGTTTTATTCATTGCATGGATCTGATTCCTAGAGCTAGTTTGCCTAATAAAGTAGCACATCAGATGACACTCACAAACAATAAAGAATTGAATAGACAAGTGTGAGAGTTGTTGAGAAAAGGTTTGATCAAAGAAAGCTTAAGTCCTTGTGTAGTACCTGTAGTTCTACAACCATAAAAGGATGGAGAATGGAGGATGTGTATAGAATCTAGAGCTGTAAACAAGATAATAGTGAAGTCTATATTTCCTTTTCCCATTATGGATGACATTATGGGTTGTTTGAGTGGAGCTAATTAATTTACAAAGATAGATTTGAAGAGTGGGTATCATCACATCAAAATCAAAGAAGGGGATGAATGGAAGATAGCATTCAAGAAAAATGAAGGATTGTATGAGTGGTTGGTGATGCCTTTTGGACTAAAAAATGCACCTAGTACTTTCATGAGGTATTGAAGAAATTATTGGGTAAGTTTCTGATGACATCTTGATTTTCAGTAAGACTAGAGAAGAACATTTGTTGCATATAAGACAAGTTTTGCAGAGGTTGAGATAAGAGCAGTTGTTGATAAACATTAAGAAGTGTAGTTTCATGAAGGAAGAATTGGTATATCTAGGATTTGTGATATAAGTGGGTGGATTGAAGATGGATCTTGAGAAGGTAAGAGAAATTTTTGAGTGGCCTACACTGGAAAGCATTGGAGAGGTAAGATCATTTCATGGATTGGCTACTTTCTACTCAAATTTCATTACGAATTTCAATTCTATTTGTAGTCCTATGATAAAAACAATGAGAGGAGATAGGAAACATTTTAGGTGGACATATGGAGTAGATAGGAGCTTTGAGTTGTTGAAACTGAAGGTGATTGAGAAGCCTATGTTGGCTTTATCAAACTTTAATAAAGTATTTCAAGTAGATTTTGATGCAAGTGGAAATACAATTGAAGCAATATTAAGTCAAGAAGGGAGGCTAGTAGCTTATTTTAGTGAGAAGTTGAATGATGGAAGGAAAAGGTATTCATTGCATGATCAGGAATTTTATGCCATAGTTCAATCATTGAAGAAGTGGAGACATTACTTGTTGTCTAAGGAGTTTGTGTTGTATAGAGATCATCAGGCCTTACAATATTTGAACAGTCAAGGTAAGTTGAATCAGAAACATAGGAGTGGAAAGTCAAATGAGATGGATGGAATTCTTGCAGAGTTAATTTTTTTTTTAAAACATAGGAGTGGAAAGTCAAATATATTTGTTGATTCTTTAAGTAGGAGAAGGAATTTATTGACAAAATATGAGAGTGGAGGTATTAGGCTTTAAGGAATTGAAGAACTTGTATGAGGAAGACCCAAATTTTATAGAACCTTGGGGAGCTTGTAAAGAACCAATATTGGAGAATATGAGTTATTGGTTGGATTATTTCATTTAGGAGGATATGTTGTTCAGAGGAAATAGGTTGTGTATACCGGGTGATGCCACAATAGTGGTTTACAATTTTTGGCCAAATTGGACACTACAATTATTATTTTTAACTAAATCTTCATAGTCGGGCACCTATAGTGGCTAAACCATGATGAATTTGAAGATGATGCAAAATAGAGTCTCATAAATTTTTTTCTATAGACTTTAAAAATATTTTTTTTCAAAATTTTTGGAATCAAATTGCACTTGTTTTTCCATCTCCCATGAAAACTTTTCTTTTTTCCAGAAAACAACATTTTTAAAAAGCAACACTCACCTTATACAACATAACTTTTTTTGTATGAAGGATAAAATTCTATTTTTTTCTAATTTAGAATTTTAAATACGATATCTAGTACTTTCATTTGGTCTAATAGTTTTTTATTGAATATTTTTTCCTTAATAAAGTTTCGAAGTCAAACCAATTGCAATTCAAACATAGGTGGGTTGTATACAACATAACTTTTTCTGTATGTATCGAAATTCAATTTTAATTTTTTAATGGATCAAGAAAATCAATACCCAACACAAACATATTTAAAAAAATATATATTGATAATTTTCTATTTTTCCACATGTGCAAAATAGAGGGCTTTATTTTCGGTGAAAAACCTATGTTTAATAAAACTAAAAAAACACATACGTAATCAAACCTGAACATATTAAAATTATATTCATTGGATAGCTCGTTTTGAGGACTACCATATTCCAGTTGGGTATGTGAAGTCTCTTCCATTTTCATTCTCAGCTCGAGCTTCGAAGGGTGGAAATATGGAGTCTTTTTGTGTTGGAGGGTGGGAAGGTGGGATAAAGGGGGTTCGGTCAAACCCTTGTTTGGTCGAACCAGGGTTTGATTGAACCCCCTTTCCATAGTGGGAAATGCAAGTTCATACATGCAAAGTGGTTCACTCAAACCATGGTTTGACCGAACCCCTTTAGTGTTCCTTCAAACATTGAGTTCGCTTGAACCCCTCAAAATGATTATTTTTTTGCATGGGTGAGGATTTTGGAAGTTTTCCTTCCTCAATCGAATTGTAAACCACTTTTGTGGGTTCACCCTACCCTGAAGTTCAATGAGGGATAACTTGGTGAGAGAGAAACATAGTGGAGGATTGATAGGACACTTTGGAGTTGATAAGACAATAGAATTGGTAAGTGAGAACTAATTTTGGCCTTAGATTCAGAAGGATGTTAGGAGATTTGTGCAAAGTTGCAAAGTTTGTCAAGTCGCAAAGGGGAGTATTCAAAATGTTGGATTGTATAAACCTTTGACCGTTCCAAAAAAACCCTTAGAGGATATCAACATGGATTTCATAATTGGTTTGTCAAAGACACATAGAGGTAATGATTCTTTATTTGTGGTGGTGGATAGATTTTCTAAAATGGTACATTTCATACCTTGTAAGAAGACAACAAATGTAGTACATGTAGCAGGCTCGTTTTTCAAGGAAGTGGTCAGATGGCATGGATTACCTAGGAGTATTATTTCAAATAGAGATACAAAGTTTGTTGGTTACTTTTGGAGGACACTTTGGAAGAAGTTAAAGAAATATTTGACTTTCAATTCTACTTTTCACCCACAAACTGATGGACAAATAGAGGTAGTAAAAAGGAGTTTGGAAAATTTGCTGAGATGTTTGATTGGAGAGAAGACTGGAAGTTGGGATTTAGTCCTTGCTCAAGAGGAGTTTTTGTACAATAATTCAGTGAACATGAGTACTAGGAAAACACCTTTTGATATTATTACTCGAGTTCATCCTAGAGGTATGTTAGAATTGTGATAAATCAATAAGGAGGATAAAAGAAGTGTTGAAGCAGAAGAATTTGTAGAACATATGAAGAAAGTACATACTCAAGTAAATCAACAATTGGAAGATATAATTTGGAATTATAAGGGATGGGAAAATGAAAAGAGGATAAATAAGGAGTTTAAAGTTGGAGATGAAGTTATGGTGTATTTTAGGAAGGAAATATTTATAGTTGGCACATACAGTAAGATCGAGATTAGGAAGTTTGGACCCTATAATATTTTGAATAAATTTGATTCCAAAAATGCATATGAAGTAGAGTTACCAAATGGCATGGGTATATCTCGTACATTCAACATTATAGATCTACATCAGTACCATGATATAGAATATAGTTAAGATAGTAAAGAAAAATTGAAAGAACAATTTTCTAAACAATAATCAGATGAGATAGAAGAGATTTGGGATGTCACAGATGGGAGGAAAACTCGTGGAAGGCACTACAAGGAATATCTTGTTAAGTGGAAAGGTATATGAGTGGAGGATTCTTCTCAGATTTCTCAGGCTGAGGTAGATTGCATTGATTTTACTTTAGCCCTAGAAAAGTGAGGGACTAACTTTTCATTAACCCCGGATGTTTGATGCAGGAGCATCCTTGGTTCTTTGCAATCTTGTATCAACCAAAAATATTTTCATTCAATTTTGTTCTTGTTTAATTCTTGTTCTAGCTCAAGTTGGAAGATTCAGTATTTCGTCATGTTTGCTCACCAGACCTTGAGGAACTATGTTTTCATCATGGAAATGCTCATTTTCCTAATTCCAAGATTTCATCTCAATTGGATCTTTTTCTGGCAAGTTATCACTTTTGGATTAGTGACAGTTTTGGAACTGGCCCTAGAATAATTTCAATCCTAACAACTAGTTTGATCACTCACGGATCTTTCCTATAGCTTGGGGATACTTGCAAGCTATTTCTAATTGTTCTGTGGAGTGTCCCCAACCTTAATTTTAGGTCCACACTTCATCATATGCACCTGTCATGGAAGAAGTCAAATTTGAGGCCAACCTGTTCATGCACACATTATGTTTCCTTCATCGGAGATTGTAAAGATCTTTGGGTGATGAAGATGTTCTTAATCTATGGATATGATATAAAGCTTGTAATGGATCATTCAGATAGGAATCAATCAATATCAAGATGATGAAGATGAATATAGAAATTCAATTTGGAAGATATTTTCTCACATATAGGAATATTGTATTTTTAGCATATTGTATCAGGCTTGTGAGCCCAATCTGTAAGCCCGAATGTGGTCAACTGTATGTAATTGAATTTTTTGATCATGAGAATGTTTGAATTTGCATTTACCTCCATATTTTTTGTTACTTATATTGTGTAACTCCTGCTGCATGACCCAAATTGTTCTCTTTGAGGACCCTCCTACCGTGACTGCACCACATATCATCTTGATGATGGGTAATGGAGTATGATCCAAAATGTTCATATAAAAAATTGACACAATCTCAATCCAGACATAGCTCATTTGAAATTTATGATGCACTATGGAAATATTATACTTTTAATCCTATTATGTCAACTCATAACATAAAAGGGGGAGAAAAAATGTTGAAAATTGAAAAGATGGTGATACACATAGAATATAAATATTTTTTCCTTATTAGTGTAGTGTCAAAAATGTACTTCCCATTTTAGCACTATTTTTGGCTCCCTCAATTAAATGAACTTAATTAAGCCCCCAATTGACCTAATTATGCATTTAAAAGAAAAAATAATCGTATTTTTTGAAAAGGAAACCTGTATTATAAAATAGCAAACATTAATTAAATTTCCTTTGAAATGGAGTGTCTTGGATTTAGGTCCTAGGACCCATTTTTCCAAGGGTGAATGGATCCTCCTTAAGTATAGGATCCTAATTTTTAATATGTTTTTTACAAAATTTTTAAGATTCAAATTCAATTTGCAATTTTTTGAATTTTAATTTGAATTGTCAAGAAACTAGAAAAATACCTATAAATACCAATTTATTTTAGTAATTCAAAACATCTAGAAAGAGGGAAACTTTCATATGATAAAATATTATTATCAAGAGAATTCAAGAGAATATTTATTATTCATCTTATGAGAGCATTCAAGCATTCATGTCAAGATTCAAGAATCAAGATCACATCATCAATCAATCCATTTCATGCAAGATCAAGACCTTGGAGATATGTGTTAAATTTTAGTCCTTCAAGGGTCTCTATTTCAAGGATTTGGTGAGTTGCAACATAACATTGTTCATTCATCATTCCTTCCATTCATGTTTCATTTCATTTCAAGGTTTAATTACCAAAATAAGGTTTGACCAAGGAAAAACCCTATTCACCAAAAAAAAAATCCATCTCTTTGTGTTTGTGGATGTTAGGTTGAAGCTAGATTGAAAATTCATCAAAAGTGCAATTTTCCAAAGTTGTCAAAATTGTCAATATTGTTGTTAAGCCAAGAAAAATCAATTTTGAATTTAATTTTGAATTTATGATTGTGAAACTTGGAGGAATCAAGAGTATAGATCCAAGAGCAACGAACTATGAAAGCATATTTTGAACCCCTAAATGAAGACCCGTGCACCCTAGGGTGAATCTATCCCAGGAGGACACTCAAAAAAGGCTTTTGGTCATAGTTTCATTATTTCCTACTCTTCTTAGATCTTGTGGAAGTTTTCTAGTTATGCTAGATTAATGTTTTAAATTGATGATTCATGTGTTACATTGCATAATTGCATTCATTTGGTATTTTTCATTCATCTCCCAAAAGTGCATCTATGGATAATTTACCCTATTCTCGGTCATAAGGAAAAAAATAAGATCTCCAATAAGATTAACTCAACTATGGTTTGAAATCCAATCTTGCCCTAGGGGATCTCTTTTTTCTAATGAAATAGGGAAAGTGTAGGTGCATATCCCCCATTCCACATTCCATATTAGGATCACCCACATTTTCCTATATTTCATTTTGGTGAACGTGAAATTGTACATCTAAACTTTTGAAATTGGAGTTCATTCAAACACTAGATCTAGGATTTGCATTAGCTTGCATTGCATTGCATTAACCTAGTGTGCATTTAATTTAGGGTTGTTAAAATTGCATTAGTTTACATATTATTTAGGGTTTTAGGCTTGTACTTTGCATCATTTAAAATCTAAAAAATATAAAATATTGCATTCATATTACATTGATTTTATGTAGTACTTGCATATTAGTGTATTTTCAGTCATTTACATTAACAACTTTGGTGAAAATTGCATTTCAAAAACTGTCACTTTTTTCACTATTTATCACTATTTGTGTTTGAATTTAGACACCAAAATCAGGGAAAAAAATTCATAGAAACCACAATTTACAACCTAAAATAGAAAAAAAAAACAATAGCTCAAAATTTGTATTTTTCATTTTTAAGAACCTTGAACAAGGACCCACTCACCCTTTGGTGAATGATTCACTGAGTGCCTATCAAAACCATTTTTCTTGGTAAAAAAATTTGTCCTCTACACCTCCTAGATCTACTAGTAACCACTATTTCAGTCTATGAATTTTTATGATTTATTATTTTATGCATTAGGTGTAATTATTCAGTTAGTTTGGGAATTTCAAACTGAAAAAAATTGTTGCATTTCAGATCTATAGAACAATCATTACATCATTTTTTCATTATAAAAATATATTTTTATCATACTTCATATTCTATTTATAGATTTTGTTGAATAATCTAAGAAATTGTTGTTACAATCATATGAATATGAAGTCATTTCCCCTCTTTTCTTGTTTTTCATTGATCCCTCTCTCGAGTGTAAAACTAACATAGTGAAACATAATACAATCTTGGTGAATCACGATAATCAAGTTATTTCTTCTCTCAATATCTCTCATATTTTTGAAGAAGATATTTTGGTATTAGAGGAACCCATCATTGAGAACCATGAGAATCCTATTTTTTTCCATTCTACAACTTCAAAAGACATTATTGAACAAGATGATGTCATAATTGATAAGAAAGAAAATCATAGTTGTTCTTCTCTAGATACTATTGGTGGTGTTTTTCTGCAACAACAACACATACAAAATATAAAGTATCCTATCTCTCTTAAAAGGTTGATCTCTATGAGTAGAGAGATAACCCCAAGGTCTCTTGGGTGTCAGGTCATGACAATGCAGTGGAACAACTTAGTTATAAATGTGAAAATGTTGGTAATCACAAAGGGACCTTACAAAACAAATACTGGAAGCTCTAAACTTATCAAATTTTATGAGAGAATGATACTCAAATTCTTGGTTCTAACCAAAGTTCAAAGAAATAAAAAAAGATAAGGGTTTTAGAAATCCTAAGATTAGTGTTACTCCTAAAATCAACAATACTAATGATGAAATATTTGGAATGGACCAATCCCTCAAAACTAATTTCTACTCAACCTAGGCTATACTTGCAATCCTACAGAGAAAATGCAATCTTCTAAGGAATCAAAGATTTTCAGATTATGGACATTCATTCAATGTAAATTGGATAAATGCCCACAATTGAACTAAGCACATAGGTATCAGGTACAAGTTGACCTTGTACAAAAATCCCACAATCAAGAAGCTGCCCAAAGTATGAACCAAAGATTGCTACAACACTCCAAGAATTAAATCGTAAGAACCATTAAATTATTTAAGTCTAAATCTAAAATGCATTTAGATATTTCCAAGAAATTTCAAAGATAGAACAAGAACCATGCAAGACAAATCAATGCAAATAAGACACCAATAATAACACAATGTCTTCACTTGTATTAAATGATCAGTAATAGCAACAATTTTGGTGTTCTGTGTTACATCACCTTCTTGAAATATGACTAACTCCTAATTCTAACTTTCTAATCTACTAACCAACCTACTTACAAGATCTAGTCTTCTAGCTTCGAACCAACTATTCTACAACAACCAATTTTTATAATGAACCCCTTCGAATGAGGTGAAATGCAATACTTATAGAAATCCTGCCCGTGCTGGCCTGAGCTAGGGTTATAGAGAAATTTAGTCACCCATGATGTCAACCCACATAGCCAGCAATAAATCATCACCAATCATTGAATGCATGAGGCACCCCTTCAGATCGGCCTTGGACTTTACAAATTCTGGTATAGACCCAACAAGCCTATTAGTTGCTCTTGCCATTAATTTCTTAGCTGTGTGAAGTAGAAGAATTGCCATATACAAGTGAGCTCGACCTGCACTCAGACGCAAAGTGTACTCGGATGCAATCCCAAAAATCTCGCAAATCATCAATGTACATCGACTTCTTACCTCCTTGGCCCCGATACCAAAAACTTGCTCAATCCAGTCTACACACAAAATGCCCATAATTAGTAACCAGTATAGCATGAGAATCCAAGTTAGTTCATCATAAAAAACCTATTGATCATTATAAAGATAAAAAAAACCATAATAATCAACCAAAACTTCATCAAAGCACCCTTTTCAAAATTTAGGATTTTCACACCTTCACGGAATTTAGGTCAGGAAGGAATTTCGGGGAATTCCAAGCGAGGTGGATTTTAACGAGGGAAGCATAGGAATGACCAGAAGGACAATCACTCATCAGTCAAAACTCAATAAATTCCTGCACATATCATTAAATTATCTAAATCCATCATACAATGCAGAACCATAAACGACTAGACCATGAATCATATCAGTCTTTGATAAATAGCAGATTTTTTGGAAAATTTGATAAGGATGGAAATTACCAAAAGTGGAAATACTTAGCACATCCAAAAAAATGAAGCAGGGACAACTATCGAGCATTTCCCAAGGCAATGGATTCTCCTGAATTCAACATAATTCATGAGCCCCTGACTGGCAATTTTGACCCCTCGAAGTCCCCAAAACAAACAAAACTACACTACTGTGAGCCGGGCATTTGATCACCGAGGTAACATGGTAACCATGCTATTGCGAGCCAAGCACAAACCCTGCTAAGGTAAGGCTGTGAACCACACAACTGTGACTGGGCTCGGAGAGACCTACGACATTGAGGTAAACCGTGCCACCATGCCACTGACCAAAGACTCTTGCGGTAAGGTAGTACCACCGCCCAATCATGGCCTGAACGCAAAGCCCTTGCGGTGATGAGGTATGACCATGCCACCACACCAAATGAACCAACCTTGCACTACCACAACATCAAACAAAGACCCCCATGATAAGGCAGTACCAATGCCCAACCGTAGCCTGAATGAGAGAGACCCCTGACATCGAGGTAAATGGCCTAGAGATGCAACTCGGGAGAACAAAGGATGAAAGGAAAAGTAAAAAAAAAACCTAGTGAGATGAAAAATCCGTGAAGCACCAAAATCTCTATAATCAATGCAGAACTAGCCCGGCTAGGTTTTTAAGGCAGCCAAGGAAATCTGCCAAGGAAGGAAAATCCTAAAAACAGGGAAAAACTGGAGAATGACCCAAAGGCTCAAAATTTTCAAAGTGTTAGCTCAATAGGATCACTTTACAAGAAAGATAGGCATCAAGGAACATTGCAAAGTAGCACAAATCCAAGACCAAAGGACCAAGAGATAAAAAAACCAAAAACCCAAAGACTTCCAAAGACTGTCCCAAAAAGGGCAAGGCCACATAAAAGAGCCAAGGCCAGGAAAAAGAGGGTCCCTACATTCTGTGGGGCATGTGCAAAACTAGACAACAAATGGTGAGTCTGCTAGGGAAATTCTCTAGAGCATTTCAATGAAAAATTGGAATCAATAACCCATAATCTCTAGTTTCAGTCCAAGAATCAGGTTACCTAAGGACCATATTTCAAAAATCACAAACAGGCAAATCTTTCCTATACCAAGGTCAAAGTGTGTGTGCATGTATTCATTTCCCTTTCCTTAGTTGCAATAGGGACTAAACCTTGTCTGATAGGGCTAAAAAAGGATTCCAACTCCAAAAGCAACCTGGATAGAGCCTCGCTACCAGTTAGGCATCCATAGCCCCGATGAGGTTATCAATGTGACCCTCCCTAGCATAGCTCTACTACTAGCTAGACTTCCATAGCCTCGGTAGAGATACTAGGATAGCCTTGATAAAGTGAATATTTCTTTTGATTTTCAATATTTTCCCTATTCCTTTTCATTTGATATTCTCTTTGAGATCTCCTTTTTAAGCTTTTCACGCATCACTGATTGACAATTTTGACACCCCAAAGTCCCCAAAAAAAACCAGAACCGCACTACCACGAGCCAAGCATCTAACCACATAGGTAACATGGTAAGCACGTTACTGTGAGCCAAGTATAAACCCCCCATGGTAAGGCGATGAACCACACAACCATGGTTGAGCTCTGAGAGAGCCGCGATTTCGAGGTAAACCGAACCGCCACACCACCGACCAAAGAGTCTCATGGTAAGGCGATACCACCACCCAACTGTGGCCTAGATGCAAAGCCCTCGTGATGACGAGGTATGACCATGCCACTATACCAAATGAACCAACCTCATTCTACCACAACATTGAACAAAGACCCCTATAGTAAGGCGTTACCACTGCTAAACCACAACCTAGCTCAGATAGACCCACAACATCAAGGTAAATGGCCCAAAGACGCAACCTAGGAAAAGAGAGGAAATTAAAAGATGGAAAAAAGCTTGGGGATACAAAAATCTGCGAAGCACCAAAATCTCTGGAATCAGTGCAGAACCAGCTCGGTTGGGTTTTCAAGGCAGTCGAGGAAATCTGCCAAGGAAAGAAAATCCCGTAAATAGGGAAAAACCTGACAATGACCCAAAGGCTCAAAATTTTCAAAGTGTTAGCTCAATATGGGCACCTTACAAGCAATATAGGAATCAAGGAACATTACAAAGTAGGAAAAATCCAGGACCAAAGGACCAAGAGATCAAAACAAACAAAAACCCCAAAATTTCCAAAGACATTCCCAATAAGGGCAAGGCCACATAAAAGAGCCAAAAGGAAAGGCAAAAGTGGGTCCCTAATTTTAGTGGGGCATGTGTAGAACTGCACAACATATACCTCCTCTGCTTCTAATGAAGATGATGAGATGGCATTATACTTCCCCTCACTAAAAGAGCATTAAAATTTAAGGATAAGTCTATTGAGGTTTTGAACAATAGATATCCCTTGATTATAAGATCTTCTGAGATTCCTCTAATCATTAGACGTCCTAAGAGTCCTTTAATTATTAGAACTCCCAATTCATCTCCTAATCCACTTATTATAATAGGACCACCATAAAACCAACCACAACCTCTAGGAGCTATCATAAACTTTGCAAGGAAACTAACTAGTAACAATGTTTTGCAACAATTATTATAATACCATTGCTCATACATATAACAAAAGGAACAATAGGTGACCACAAACCATACCTACCTGATTACCACTTCCTTAACCTATCTTGATTAGTGCTCCTTATTTTCATTTGTATAATAGAAATATTTATGATCTTATAGAAAAAATTCACAACATTCCTACTCAGATTTCATTATGGTACCTTATTCAAGCATCGCCTAATTATCATAAAATGCTTCAAAATACCTTAGATCAAGTTATGATTCCTCTTAGTGCACAACCAAATGATGTGGCAATCATAATTCAAGGTATGAACTTGTTCAAGTTAGACATTACATTTCATCAAGATGAGTTATGTCCATTAGAAGTGCAAAACAAAAATGATGCTTTGATGATATTGGCTAGCATGAACAAGTGTGGCATTAAGCATACTCTCATTGATAATATTTTGATACTCAATGTTAGTAGTGTAAACCTTTTGGATAAAATTAGAGTTGGTAAGACTAAAATTAAACCAGATTATTTATGTATCCATGGTTTTAATAATGTGAGAAAGAAACCGCTTGGTGTGATAACATTACCTATTAAAGTTGTTAGGGTTATGTTACAAACTCTTATCCATGTCATTCCCAATAAAATATCATATAATCTTCTCTTAGATAGACCATGAATTCATACAATGAATTTGGTTCCTTCAACATTACATCGTCTAGTGAAGTACACTTGTAACAACAAGGTTTATATGATAGAAGATAATCTTGACCATGAGATTTATTTATAAACTAAAAAAAGAATGACAAATCCTCTTACAACATTAACACCAACTACATAATTAAAACCCATGAAAGAGGAAGAAAAAGAGAATAATATTGAAGAAGTCACAAAGCTATTGGATCATGATTGGGTTTCATTGGATTTAACATCTAAATTTATGGGATAATACACTATTACACACAAATAAAGAAAAAATAAAGAAGCTAACATAAATAGAAGATGAGTCATAAAAAACATGTGATTCCACAACCTTTATCAAAGAAGAGGAAAATAATAAATTACACATCCACATATGAAGAGTGTGATCATGAGAAACCACCAAATCCAAAAGAGATGGAAAAATATTTATGAAAGAGGTTACAAACTTTTGAAACAATCTTTCTATAATGGAAATGGATGTGGTGCTAAAGAACAAGGCATGCATGTCCCTATAGATCTAGACACACAAGAAAAAACTAGTTGTCCTAGTTATTGTACTTTGAAAGAAACAAAAGAATTAAATAAATCTTCACTTAATATCAATTTCATCATGCAAAACGATCCTAGGACATCTTTAAACACATGTCTTAATAATGATTGGGGTTAATTAGATTTTATACCCTCCTTTATGGGAGAGTACATACTCTCACAATCCAAATAGTCTTGTGTATGTATGGCACCTTGTACTAAGTAAGAAATAATTTTGAAACAAAAGAAAGGAGTATATTATACTATTGATCAAGAGGATACCTTGTCGAGGCTTCTCGAAGCTCGCTTGATATCTCTCACTCCAAGAACATGAAATAAATTCTAAAAAAAAATATTTTTGTGCATACCATCAAGTATATGGTCACTCTACTAATGAATGTAGGGATTTGAGTAATAAAAATCAACATCTTAAGGATTGTGGTACTCTTCCTTGTGATGATGCACCTATTCCCTCTAATTGATAATAATTTTTATCATATTATTTTTCTCATAAATATGTCGCATTGGTAGCTTTATGTGTTTTGCTCATTGCCATTCATGGTGGAACAATAATAGGTGCAACCATATTTCTCTTGGCACCAAAATGATAGTTCTTGGTGGTTTTCTTTGTCTCTATGGTTGGGGGGAAAGAATAACTAGTTTTGAGAGGTGTGCATTCTTTCGAAGGATCCCCTCTTTATTTCTTTCTGCATAAGGGTATGTGCAGGATCATCATGGAAAAAATAGGCCCTTAAGTGACAATAAAATTTAAAAAATCAGAGTTAGGCAACTTGACGTAAAAATTTGAATAAGTTATCTATATTATTTCAAAAATATGTAAGAATAGAATTTGTAGAAAATTGAATGTATTTTCTAAACTACTAGGGAAATTTTTATTTTTTTAAAATCTATTTGGTGAAAATTTGAAATTTCAATGCAGTAGTACTTTAATTTCAGGGAAAAAATAAGAAGTAGGTGTCTGTCTGACCACCCTAACCACAATAAAATGATAATATTTTTTTATAAAATTTTAGATATAAGTAGGGAACTCATGTCCCGATGTGATGCATATTTTTTTGTAATTTATTTCCTATTAATTATTATTTTTATATTAGAACTTTTAAAAAATATAAAAAATTGTGTCTCTAACCACCATAACTTGGTGAAAACTTCATGAAATTCAATTCTTTTTTTTTAATCCTATAGCATGTGAAGCATAGAATGTGATGCATATTTTGGATTCAAAAAATGTGATACCTTTTGAAATCTATAGATTGTTTCAATCAACCTATCAATCAGGACTTTAGTCATAATTCAACTAGAAAATGAATAATAATTATTTATTAAATTCAAAGTAAAGCATAATTTATATTGGCAGAAAGTTGAGAATATCCTTTAAAAATCCTTTTTGTTTCATCAATTTTGGGTAAAAAAAAAGTCGTCAGCCACATGGGCCATCATATCACTTAGATATTGCCACTTTTTGGCCCATCACGATCCTGCACATACCCATAAAATACCAACATAGCAAGTATGTTGACATTTTAAGTGGGGGGCATATTGTGCCCCGTTCATTGTTTGCATGCCGCTTTTTAGTGATGATAACATATTTCTCCTAGGAAGTGTCATAATTACATTGAAACTATTTCTTTTGGCATTTTTATTTGCACCCCAAGAGGTGAGTTTCTTGCTTCACTTTGTTTATGGAAGTTTAATTTAGTGTAGTATTAGCATAGAATATTGATCATGTTGTGACACCTTATTAAAGTTATTAGGGAGTATAAATTTTAGTATGGTTTATTTATGGGAGCCTGTAGACTTGGTATGACTTTCCTAATGCCGCTTTTCTTGGGGGCTCACCTAGTGGACTTTGGGTTTCACTAGACCTTCTGAGCATATTTTTCATGGCCATCGAGCATAAGAAAAATTTATTTCCTATGGAGCTATATTTTTCATAAGTTATTTTAAATCCCTATGAGTTTATTTGATGGATGTGGTATAATGTAACTTGCTAGTCCATCTTTCTTTCCTCTTTACATTGATTTTGACATTATATGTTTTTTTATCGTGTCTTGCTGCCTTGTATTGTACATTCATGTGCATCCATTTTTTATTATGTTAGTCTTCCATGGTATCTTGGACTTTGGGGGATTGGCCACCTCCTTGATCTTTTTCATCATATCCCATCAACATTTGTGCACTTTTAGCCCTCTTGATGCTTATTTGTCTACTTTAGTGTGAGTCTATGCATAAGTTCATACTCTAACTAAATTGGGTGCTAAATGTAGTGTCAAAATATATACTCCTTTACATTTTCACACTATGTTTAGGTCCCTTAACCAATTGGACTTAATTATACCTTTAATTGATCCAATTATGCATTTAAAATCCTAATTAGTCTCATTTTCTGAATGGGAAACTCATATTAAATAATTTTAAAACATTATTTAAATTTCCTTGGAATTGGAGTTCCTAGATTTAGGTCCTAGGAACCATTTGAATAAGGGTGATGGGTCCTCTTGAAGTTTAGGAACCCAAATTTTAATATGTTTTTGGAAACATTTTTTATGATTCAAATTCAATTTGTAAAATTGTTAACTTTTGAATTTTAATTATTGAGAGATTAGAACAATACATATGAATTCAAAACATCTAAAAAGGGTAACTTTCATATGAGAAAATATTATTGTCAAGAGCATTAAAGAGAAAAATTTCCAGTCATCTATAGAAGCATTCAAGATCCTATCATGATGTCAATTTTATTTACATTCATGCATGTTTTTGGATCTAACATTGTGATATAGGTTTCAAAAATTCAAGTCAAGATTCAAGCATCAAATTCACATCATCAATCAATAATTTTCATGCAAGATCAAGACCTTTAATAGATGTGTTAAGTTTCACTCCTTCAATGGTCTCCATTTCAAGGGTTTGGCGAGTTGCAACATAAAAATTTTCATTTATCATTCCCTCCATTCATGTTTCATTTCATTTCAAGGTTTAATTACAAAAACTGTGTTTGACCAAGGCAAACCCCCATTCACCAAAAATAAACAAATTTTCCTATGCTTTGTATTTACAGATCTTAGGTTGAAGAAGGATTGAATATTCATCAAAAGTGTAATTTTGCAAAGTTGTCAAAGTTGTCAAAATTATCATCAAGCCACATAAACTCACTTTCAAAATTTAATTTCGAATTTCTGACTATGAAACCTAAATGAATCAGAATGCTAATCGAGGAGCAGAGGATTGTGAAAGTAGATTTTAAACCCTTGAATCAAGACCCATTTGTCCTAGGGAAAATTTGTACCAGTAGGATACTCACCAGGGGCCTCTGCTGATAGGTGCATAAATTCTTACTCATATCAAATTTGTTGAAATTTTGTTGAATCTACTAGCTTAAGGTTTTAAACTGATTATTCATGTGTTACATTGCATAATTGCATTCATTTTATATTTTTAATTCATCTCCCAAAAGTGGATTCCAAGCTAATTTACCCCATCCTCAGTCATAAGGATAGCAAGATCTCCATTAAGATTGACTCACCTAAGGGTTGAAAGTTAATATTTCTTGAGGGGATCTCTTTCTCCTAACAAAAATAGGAAGTTAGGTGCATCATACCTTCTTGTTATTATTTCATATTAGTGAGCCTATTTTTCTATGTTTCAATTAAAATAGCACAATGCATCAATAAAGATTACGAGAAGGACTGACACCATTATTGATTCAATCAATTTTTTGTCTTAAGAATTAAATTCATACAATAAAAAAAGGAAATTAACAATTATATGTATATTTTAATTAAACATGAAATAGAGAAGAGGAATTAAAATTGAAAAAACTTAGTGAGACAACAAGTTTTAATGTGGTTCACCCTTTCCTACGCTATGTCCAGAAACAAGGTTCATTTTTTATTTAATTTCTAGGGAAATAAAATTACATTTCCTTGTAGCAATAAGTTTTGTATGCATTCACCAATTAACCATGAATAATCCAAAAATTCTATGCTTTCAAATTGCCTCACACACTGTTGCCTATACCATTCACTAAACCATGACTATTTTCCTTCTTCCACATGTTCATTCTATCTTCGGCATACCCCTTGCTACAAGCTTCAAATTATTTATGTTAGGATTATTCATTTCCAGCTTGTCTCACCATAGGAATTTCAATCCATAGTAAGAATAAAAGCATTAGTTTGAAGCGATTACAAATTGGATATTTTAACCAAATTATAATATAAATTTCTAGATAATTTCTTATCAAAATATTGTTGGTGTAATTAATTATGTAATTACACTTTATTAAATTTACTTAGGTAATAATTAGTTTACTTAATTAATAAGTAAGCTTTATTTAGTTGAGCCTTTTAGGTCAAAATTAGGTTTTACCTTTCAGCTTTTGCATACTTTTCTTTTATAAAATAATTCATCTTCTGCAATTTCTTAATTACTGAATACAATTCATTTGCACATCTTAATGCAAATTGCTCTTGATTTTTCTATTTTTCTCTTGTGGAAGGTATTTTCTTGTTTCCATTTCTATTCTTGGTTTGTACCAGGGTATCAGAGCCCTGATTTGCAGCCCCTTCTCAATTTTTTGGAGAAATGCATTATAGAGCTTGTTTGGAGTCCTCAACAGTTTCATGCCCTAGGCTTATTTATGAAGCATTTTGGATCAGATCAGGCATCTCCATTGGATTCAGAGCACTGAAAAAATTCAAGATTGGCTTTTTTTTCATTGATTTTTCAGGGCACTTAGGGCTCAAATAGAGGTCGCCATCACGTTCATAGCAGCCAAAAACCCTAGGAATGCTTGTTAAATTGTCGATTTTGGAGCAGTTGGTTTTTGACCCAAAATTTTTTTGCTAGGGAGGTCGTACGCCTCCCCAACACACACTCTAAGGCGAATTTAAAAAATAAATCAAAAACCGCTTAAAAATAAGGTATAGGAATTTTAGATTCTACGCACCATCACCGTGCAACTCAGTAGCTAGTAGGAGCAGTGATGCCCCACTCATGCACTGCCAGCCTCAGTAGCCCCAACGGGCTCCTCTGAACCAAAACCAGTCACATTGGGGACCAGGCACTATGTGCCCAGCTCCCACCGGACCCCTCAGCTCTAGCACCGGTCACATGGGTGACCAAGGGATCTACCCCAACCCCCTTTGCGCCATTCCCTAGTTGTGCAAAGGACCAGGGGTCAAATTTATTTTAGCCCCCTAGGTTATCTGTGAGCCATATTGGCCCTTTTGGAGCACTTTCATGAAATTGAGCATAACTTTCGCATACGATGTCATTTTTTTGCAAATGAGATACTATTGGAAATCTGGTTCTGAGCCCAATCTAGTGGTGAAGGTATTTTTTCTAATTTTTCTCCAGCTTTATTTTGCAGGCCTCTTAAGTCAGGTGAAGCATTTTTCACTACAGAGGGCATATCTTTTGACTCTATTATCTGGTTTTCGCAATTCTCACGACATCAAAAAGATGATTCAGTCCTCTGTAAATATCTGAGGTCAATTTTTAATCTTGGAGGTAGATGTGAACATTGTTTTGGGCATTCTCTCTTTTTTGTTTTCATACAGTAGGTTTGCATTTTGTCTTTAATTTATGCATGTTCTAGATGTTCTCCTTTTAAAATCATGGTGTATTATAATAAATGAACCTATATAAAGATCCATCAGGGGACTTCTTGCATAATAATTTGATTAGTGTGTAGTTGAGATTTGATCTCATCTTTGTATTGATGAAAACTCACATGAGTTGTATCTAGATTCTATAGTTTCTTTTGGTCATATATTTCTCATAGCTTGGCACATTTCGGTTCGCATTGAGTCACATCTCAGTTTGAGGGAAATTTATTTTATGGTTAATGTTCTATAATCTTCATGGTACTTGCTCCTATGGATCAATTTTAGTCATAGTTTGGCATCGGCATCCAGATACACATAGCTTCCAGATTATTTCATCATATCGTTCCCTCTTATGGGGGAATCATTTATTCATATACAGTTGCTTCACGTATTGTAGGGTTATTCCAGTGTGTGAGTCTTCTAGTGTTCCATGGCATTGGGTATGTTGTTGTGTTATCATGATTCCACCTGAATCCTTATGTGACTCTCATATGGTTTGTCGTAAATAGAAGTATCTTTCCTTACTTTCTAGATTCAAGATTCTAGTGCTACTCCACCTGTGTTCATCCAGTGCTTCTTTGTAGTAGGTCATCTCATTGAGGGGGGTTTTGTCCCACTAATTTTTCTCCTCTTTCTTTCTCATTCATTGCATTTGTACATGGCTACCTAACATGGCCTTGTAGTTGGGACCCATTCATGCTTTCATGCATTCATCTTAGCATTAGGTGCTTGCTTTTTAGTCTCCCTAAGTTGCACTTAAGGTGGGGTGTTGATGTAATTATTATTCAAGTACACTTTATTAAGTTTACTTAATTAATAAGTAAGCTTTATTTAGTTGAGCCTTTTAGGTTAAAATTAGGTTTTACTTTTAGGGTTTTGCATATTTTTCTTTTATAAAGAAATTCATCTTTTGTAATTTCTTAGTTCCTGAATACAATTCATTTGCACATCTTAATGAAAATTGATCTTGTTTTTTCTTTTTTTCTCTTGTGGAAGTTATTTTCTAGTTTGCATGTCTGATCTTGGTTTCTAACAAATATTTGACAATTTTTGCTTCAAGGGTGTTTCCCCATAGAAACCCATTAATTACAACCATGGGCTCTACCCCTAGTCCACTGCCAGGGGGTGCCACCTCCCCTGACCCTGCAAGAGAGGCTCTTCCCCCATATACTCCCTCATTAATTAATTTGGGGAGAGAATGTTTCGAGAAAAGTGGAAAATTTTTAAATTTGAGAGGTTTATTACACTACATAGACCAACATCCAAGGGTGCATATAGAGGTTCAGGTTTGACAAGATGCTAGATGAAAATGAATGACTCACAATAAACACATACATATATAGACAAAAAATAGTATAAAGGCATCCAAATATGAAGGTAAGAGATATATACATAAAATTTATAAAGGAGAGAATGGGTGAAAATGAAAATTTCATGAATATAGAGGCATTAGCTTTTTAACAATTGTAGAGTGTATAGAACCATAAATTTTACTACAGAAACCAAGGAAAAACCCTTTACAAGGAGGATAGAAGTGTGATATATGAAAGAGAGAAACTAAAAAGTAAACAATCATAAAAAGAGTGTCCAACACTCTTCTATCCTCCACCATGCCTTCATATTGATGACATTTGAAAATACATGTAGAAGAATGAGGTCACCTACTTAATGCAATCTAAGGATATAAAATTAGAAGAAAGGAAACCTACAAATCATAAATGAAGCATGGTTTCCATGAACCTCTCCCAAAACTAAAATAAAGGAATCAAATATCCTATTCATAGCATTAGGAAATGATATTGGATGTCTAATGAGACTCACTAGGTATTAATTGTATTTACAGCCTGAAAACATGCCTCTGAAAGATGTCATCAAAGTTTTTAGACAAAATCAACAATTAGACTGAACATTAAATGGTTCACAACCTCAAAAAGACACCTCAATTCGACATAAGGCATCAAGCCTGCTACATATTGTATAATGAAGAAGATCGCATGAAGAACACCAAAACCACAATACTTAAAATATAGCTCTTATCAAACATTGGACATCAAAAATACTGCATGGTAAAATAAACGATAGAAAGAAAGTGAAATTTGAAATTTTGGCATAAAAATGAAGGGATTCAAAGGAAGGCTTATGGTTTTTAAAAACATGTTGGAGGTTAAAAGTGGTTTTGAAACCTATGTTGGAGTCTGAAAGGGGTTTCAAATTTTTTTGTTGGGGCCTGATAAGATCTCCACAACCACATCATTATTTCAAGTATCAAGGTGTGTAATTGATGTCAATAGGAATTATACTAACTAGTGTTTCCATTGATGCCAACCATGTCTTAAGGAAGGTTGTTGCATGATGAAGATGTCAAGAATATTGAGAAAAATGTGAAAAAGAGGAAAATAGATGGTTGTAGATTGGGCATGTGTAGTTGAGATATTGAGGAAGTGTTATGATTACATGCAACTATCTTTTTTTTTAGTTTTTTGAGATAAGTTGGACTAAAGTAATGAGATGAGATGATGTCTTCGGTAATTGGTTTCCAAGTCATTTTGATAAAAAATGATAAATAAAGAAAATAGTGTTGTGAGAGTGTTTAGAATGTGCTTCGAAATGTGCTCTATGTTTCTTCTATGTTGATGTTATTCCTTTGTGGATCTTGTATGATGTTTTAGATTGTTTGAGGTTGCTATATTCAAAATTTAGGGTTTTGGATCACTGTATTGAGTGAGATATTTTCGCCAGTGTGTGAACCATTTTTTAGTGATTTTTTCTATGGCCTAAGAGAAATATATTTTCTCTACATTTCTCCATATTTTGGATTCAAGTTTTGTGGATTTGGGAAGTTTCTTATAATGTTTGTATCTTTCATATTTCAAGGTTTTACTTGATTTGGTGTAGTACAGAGTGAGTTCCATTTGTTAGTGTGTGAATAAATTTTTTCAATTGTTCTAAGTTGAAGTATTTGTATGATGTGAGCCTAGATAAAGGGCTTGATGAATCTCAACTGGTTCGTGGATTATTCTAGATTGTGTTCAAGCAAAAAAAAAAATTAGGAAGTTACAAATTGATTTAAGGAAGCATGTACTTAATGATTATGGTGTTTATCACAGTAATTGGTCAACCTTGTGTTAACACAACATGTGAGGCTTGTGAAATAATGTTGAGGTGAGTGTGTATCTGTTTGGGTCCTAATTAATGATTTATGTGTGTTTTCATCATTTCTATCCACCGCGAGAATGTTTAGGTGTGGACCTAATTTGAATTTGTAAGTGTAACAGATAGTTTCTGACCTTGGAGAAGGTTTTTGAACTTGAGGTTGATATAAATAAGTGTGATGTTGTTGTGAGATGCAAGAGAGAATCAAGAGAGAGACAAGATAGATTCGAGATCAATGTGAGTGAAGATTTGTATAAGCATTAATTTTCACCCCTAATGAAAATTCCCTTTTACCCCCTTGGACTTTAGAAAACCTAAGGCAGAAGATTAATTCCACTTAAGCTCGTTGCTCACATTCCACTTAGCGCCTAGTTTGCATGTCAGTGGAGGCATTTATGTCGGGGATTCCCATGTGGTGCCCTTACGTCCCTGGAAGATTCCTATAGCAGGAGACTGTAGAGATGTTACACTCCCTACTGGGAGTCGAAGTGTAACACCCCTCTTTGGCTGGCGGACCCAAATATGGTTGTTTTTCATCCTTTCCTTCATATTCTTCATCTATTCATCCATTGTTCTCTTCACCAAAAGTTTGGCAAGATCATTTTTAGCATTCTCTCCACTTCATTCATCCATCTTCAAGATTTGTAGTAACACTTTACACTCCATAAAAACAATCCACTACTCCATCACTCCAATAGTACGAGCACAAGACAAACACCCTTGCAACAGAGGCTTGAGTTCTCTCAAGTCACCTTCACAAGCCTTGAGCACTTTGGATGGAGGTGGCAAGCTCCTCTTATCTTCTCTATCATCTTTGGTTGAGTAAGCATGTACTATTTGTAGTATATTTTGATTACATAGCTTGTACTCCATTCTTTATCTTTATTTCTATCATTGAAAACTTGGTTTTTCATGGAGGGGTATGTGCAGGATCATGATGGGCCAAAAAGTGGCAATATCTAAGTGATATGATGGCCCATGTGGCTGATGACTTCTTTTTTACTGAAAACTTATGAAACGAAAAGGGTTTTTAAACGATATTCTCAGCTTTCCACCAATATAAATTATTCTTTAATTTTAATTTAATAAATAATTATTATTCATTTTCTATTTGAATTACAGCTAAAGTCCTGATTGATAGAAAGATTGGAGAACTTCTATAACTTTCAAAGGGTATAACATTTTTTGAATCTAAAACATGCTCCACATTCTATGCTTCACATACTATGGGATTAAAAATAAATAAATTTAATTTCATGAAGTTTTGACCAAGTTAAGGTGGTTAGACAGACATGTTTTTATATTTTTTAAAATTTATAATAAAAAAATCATAGTTAATTATTTACATGGAAAAAAATTAAAAAAAAATATGCATCACATTGTTACATGAGCCCCTACTTATATCTAAAATCTTATAAAAAAATATTATCATTTTATTGTGGTTAGGGTGGTCAAACAAACACCTACTTCTTATTTTTTCCCTGAAATTTAAGTACTACTGCATTGAAATTTCAAATTTTCACCAAATAGATTTATTTATTTTTTAAATAAATTTAGTAGTTTAGAAACTACATTCAATTTTCTATAGATTCTATTTTCACATATTTTTAAAATAATAAGATAACTTATTCAAATTTTTACGTCAAGTTGCCTAACTCTGATTTTCTGAATTTTATTGCCACTTAAGGGCCTATTTTTTCCATGATGATCCTGCACATACCCGAAGGTGGAAACACCAGAATGGGGGTTTGACTGAGGTAGGCCCTAAATAGCCCCAAAATTTTCTCCTTTCTTCTGTTTGTAGGGGGTGATATCTTGAAGAAAGGTGGCAAAAGGATTGTTGTATGACATCATCTTTGTCACCCTTGCAGTAATCTATTTCCTTTATCACATTCATATTTATATTTTCTTCTTCTTAATCTCATTTTGTTGTTCAAGAAACCTCTAATCTAGGCTAGCAGTCTTTTCTTGAGGGTTCAACCTCATCTCTCTAGTTTTCTGGTCATACGGATGCCAACACGCCTATGAGATGCCAACATGCCATGCTGTCATCCCAAAACCATGCTCTTGTCCTCAGATAGAGAGATACCTAAGATGCAGATTTGACCTTAAAAAGTGACTCATCTAGTCTCCCTTCAACTCTCAATATTGCAGAGTGGTCGAAGGACACATAGTCCTCATCATTTACATCCCTCATATCCTAATCTTCTTTACAACTGAGGTAAGTTAGGCTAGCCTTTCCACTCTTGGCCTTTCGTGACCTGGGGCCTGGCAACGGTTGGTCCCCCTCTCTTAAATTTTTGATGAAACCGATGTGAACTAGTGTCTACCCATTTGTCGATGTTTTGAACTTTGTCTCTTATATCTCTTGGTCATTGTACCCTTGTGTGTTATAAAATTTTATGACCCCCACAACCCAATATATGATCTCTGGGCATATTGTCAAAAGAATTTTGTGACATCTTCTGATGGAAAAGATGAAGGTCTCCTCTAGTTTCACTACCGACCTTTCCTCTTGTTCTACGATTGGTCCATCCATACAGGAGCATATATCATGAGGTGAATCTAGGTTTCTTGATGAAACTGATCACATCCCTACCCCTCTTGCATCACCGACCTCCTCATCTATAGACAAGCATGAGGCCATTCATATCCCTTCTGAGTACTTTGTTAGCCTTGGTAAAGGGTTAGGTGCATTAGAAAATCACCTGGAAGGAAACCCAAAGATGGCTAGGGCTGCTAAAGTGATAAGTGAAATAAGATAGATGGTGGAAAAATACCAGATAGGTGTAGAGCTCTTGGCTAGTATCAAATGTCTATTCAAAGCATGTGACCCCTCGAGCCATAGTCACATGGCACAAGGTGGCATCTTCGAGGAATGTGAGATACAACTAGAGATGTCGATTCCTCCTACATCTATATATATGGCTAACGTAATCCCCTAGATCAATGTACCCACTACTTCTAACAATTTTGAAACTATCAAAGTAAAAAGGAACCCTTTGGGTTTTCACTTCACCCCTTCCACTTCCTTCAGTGGTGGATAATTTAGCGTGATGATAGGTGGAGGATTTGGTGGTTGAAACTTCAAAAATGGGGGTGGTATTAGCAGAGGTGGTTTTGGTGGAAGTCATGGTGGTGGCTCCGACAGAAGTGACATTGGTGGTGGTCATGGTGGTGGCTCTAATGGCCTTCTTCCTTCTAATGACCCTATTCTGAATACCCTTCTCTAGAATATGGGGAAGATGCAAAACTAGTTGGTGAACCTTTTCCAAGCCTCGAACTAGCCTATTTTCCATCCCTTCTTCTGACACATCTTGTTGTCAATTGCAATTTTAAACACTCCTTTCCTACAAGGGATGGAGATTCCAAAATTCAAGAAATACGGTGGTAAAGGGGACCCACAGACACATGTGTATTCCTTTAATGCTCTATGCACAAACTTTTTCCATCATGATGCGTTGATTGAAAAACTATTTCCCTCATCCCTCAAAGATACAACACTGGGTTGGTACTATTCTTTGCTCGATAATTCCATCTTCACATTCGATCAGCTTGTGAACCAGTTCCTACGATAGTTCCAAGCCAATATCAGACCAAAGATGACCCTTTTAGACCTTTTTTGGTGCAAACAAGGGGACAATAAAAAGATTACCAACTTTATAGCATGGTACCAAGCAGTCTTCTCACAAATCTCATATTTGTTACCCAACTCTAATGTATAAAAGGTCTTCATAGGGAACTTACAAATGCCTTGGAAAGAGAAGTTCACCCTCATGAAGTATCCTTCTTTCACACACTTGTGTGCGGCTTTAAGAGAGTACCAATATATGGTTGTTTAGTTTGGGGGTCCTCCCTTCCACTCCCATTCTGAAGGAAGATCTATCGTATCAATCTATAGAAGAGGTAAAGTTGTTGTGAATGTAGTAGCCGTTGTGGATAACAAAAACCTCATAAATGACTAAAAGTTTACTAAGCTATCAAAATCTTATTTTTCCATCTTGCATAAGTTGGTGAAAGATAAGATCCCTATGTTGCCACCCCCTAAACTAGTTAGAGAACTATACCCTAACTAGTAGGAAGAAAACATATATTGTTAGTATCATCAATTTAACAGACATGATACCGAATGTTGGATCCACCTACGTCATGAGATATAGGATCACATTGAGGACGGTACTATCCATCTTCATGGAAGTAAGAAAAAAATTAATAAATCAGTGATGAAAGCTAATAGTGACTTGCAGATATACACAGACCCATTTCTAGCACATTCTACTAACATGATTAACAATCCCTCTGATTATGTTTCTTGCCTTGAGGCATATGTTAACATCGTTACCATTATTCCCTCTCCTCATCTTGCAACCAGTTCGATAGATGTAACATTTACTTTGCAAGATGTGTCAGCAAATGGTAAGCCTTCTCTTCTTTATATTCCCTCTCGCCTCAATGGTAAAATTGTGACAAGGTTCTTAGTTGACCTCGCAAGTAGAGTGAATGCCATCATGGAGGAGACATTACTCTTAAATCCCCTATAAAGGGAGGAATACAAAAAAAAAAAATCCATCATCTGTATGCATGATGGACTTTCTCTTGAACCTTATGGGTTGATAACGTTGTCCATCCTAGTTGGACCCAAGAACGTAGCCATGGTCTTTGACGCTATTCATGAGTTGGACCTGTTTAGAGTGAAGCTAGTCGTACCTTAGTTGGCTTCTATAAATGGGATAACCTCTGTAATCCATAAATTCCTTAAGTTTTCCCATGAGGGTTTCATGCACCTGGTGCATGATATTAGATATCAGCCTGTGGTATCTCATGGGGGATACTCATTGGATCACTTTTGAACCACTCCTGTTGGTCCACTTCCATAAAGAACATACCTACTTTACGAAAACTATGTGAAGTATAAGACTGGAGGCAAGGGACAACCAAAGTTGACCCTTCCTATAGTTGAGTAGCCAGCTACCTCATTCTCCTAAAAGGGAAAGGAGAAGCTCGCTCCCTCTTAGGTTGACTCGTCTACTCCCCTCTCTTAGGAAGAGTATTGGATGAACAAGTTTGGGTTCTACCCGCTGAGTCCGATGATGCCTCCTTGGTGAAAGCCTAAGATCAGGATATTAGATCTCCCTAATGGGTCCCCAAGACCTCGATACTATTTGAATAGTAGAAAGAAAGGCCCGGAGAGAGAATTTTCCCCTCGACCTCTTCCTGCTCCCCCGAACAGAAAAGGATCCACCTCTAAGGGGGTAGAGTTGATTCCTCCAACCATTTCTAAACCCACCCCTTCTTTTCCCATTCAAGAGTCCATCCTTCCACTGGAAACGGCTGTGGAAGACACTCCCATGGCTGAACAGACTCCTTTCATCCATTTTCAAGCTTCGGTTCTTGGTTCAAAAATTTGTAGAAACCGCCTTACATGCGAGTGCAAGTGTCAATGAAAGGATCTCCTAGTCGAGAAAGCCTCCTCACTGAAGGAGCAGGTGAATATGACACCTCCTACAATATCCTCCTCTTTCCCCTCTTATTCCTTTGATCTAACTAGCTCTGAATCTCTTTTGGCTTCCAATGTGAGCACACATGTGCCTGGAAAGGTGCAGGTGTTTATCGCTCCTTCGAAGGACTGCCTCTATTGACTTCCATTCTAGATGTCTCACCTTTCCCAAAGCCCATGGATATGGTTAATACTTTTTTCATATCCACCGTTTTTCTTTCCTCTTCTTCTTTGATGCTCCTTGCTTTGTCTGTGGGGAGTTCACCTCCTCTGATGAAGAAGAAGGTAGAACATGGTCCCTCTAGCAACAGAGGAATTAAGAAGAGCCCAACTTCTCCAAAGGGTGGCCCTATGCTGACTTGTTTTTTCCTAGTGACAAAACCAACTCCTACCTTCCCTGAGTTTGTCACCACGCCCGAGTCTCTCGGTGAGCCTAGTGGTGAACCTCGGGTGTGAAATCCTCCATCCATCGTGGTGAAACATGGATCTCTCATTAAGTGTATGTTTAACTCAATGGATGAAGTTATGACCCTATCAGTGATCTTCACGAAGTCATTGACCTTAGACCCACAATATTTGAGTGATGGAGACCTCACTGGTCCCTCTACCTTAGCCCTTATTGTGGGAGGATCAAAAGCTCCTCCCCTTAACATTACCCAATTGTAGGCTCATCATCCTTCCCCTACAATGATATAGAGTGGGAAGCTAACGAACTCTTGGTCGAACAATGTTAGGGGGAGATCCTCTTCTTGATCTTTAGATTAGATGTGTGTGTGTTGTGAAATGTTCCCCCGTAATCATGCTATACATACCTAGATGACCCTCGTCACCCTTGTTGGTTCTTGGATACATGCGTGGTGTTTGTGTTTTAAACCTTCTTCTATATGTATCTTCATTCTTCCATGTTAGTGATTTAATTTCAATAAATTGGGAATGATGCAAAGTGTTGGGGGAATTTAGGCTTCCCTTCCATATTGACCCAATTATTTATTTTACTTTGTATTTCATACATTCTTCTTGATCTGGTTGTGGATTGATGATCTTTAACCTCTCACTGCAGTTACCTACAACTTATAAATAAAGGCATATTTGACCCCACAAAACCAGATCCCCCTGTGCCCTTTGTGTGTGATCTATTTTCCTCTCCTTTCTCTTCATCTTTATCTCTTCTTTTCTTGATTTATTTCTTTCATGTGTGAAGTTACTTCTACATTGCATGATCCTCATAAAATGAATTTGTTGCCAAATGAATCTTTTCTTGAAGATCCTTCACACACTTCTTTGTTAGAATTATAGTCTCAAATTGAAACCCTAACAAAACATGTTTCCTTCATCATGGGTTTGTAAATAAAGGACTTGGAAACCCTCTTCCAAAGAGAGAATGGTCTTAGTCTTCCCCTCACATGGGAGCACCTCCTTCCTTTCAGATTCTTTGATGAAGCAAACATCCTTCGAAAGGATTCCTTGATGATGAATTGATTCGAGAAAGAATAAATTATCTTTTGAAAAAGTGTGTCCCTTGAGTGGATCCCTCCCTTTCATTTTGGGTTCCCAAGGGACCCCTTCAAAAGATTTCAAAAAAATTATATGGTGTCTAGCTTGGGGGAATCTTGACTGGACCAATTTTACATCCTTACATCCAACTGGAGGGTAGCCCAACTAGATTGATTTCACTTCTTTGTGTCTAGTATGGTGGAACCCCAACTAGAAATACTTTATATCCTTATGTCTAGCTTAGGGCTAGCCCAAATAGACTTCAGTTTTCAAATAATGGGTCCCTTGAGTGGACCCTCCTTCCTTTTGAAGCGTTCCCAAGGGACCCCTTTAAAATTCTTACAACTTAGGGATGGTCTAGGGGATTGTTTTTTCAATGGCTTGCATGGACGCTTCCTAATGTGTTCTATCTGTGGGTAAACATGTCACCTTCTCTAACTCTGTAGAGTCCCCTTTTACTAATTTTCCCTCATGTGAGAGTTCCTGGGGGATACCTTCATTGGAGGACCATGGGTCTATAAGGTACTTTTCTTGGTTTCCTTCATGTGAGAGTTCTTGAAGGATACCTCCCTCACAAAACTATGATCCTGTGAGACACTTTCATTCTTTAGCTTTGTAGTTCCACGGAACTATGAAGTCCTTTCCTGGACTACCGAGTTTTCTAGACTATGCTCTACTTCCTCGTCAGTTCAGGTATACATATCTTCTTTTATTACTTCCTTACTATAATTTTCCAAAGAAATCATCAGTATTCGTGCTTACTAAAGTGTGGGAAAAATGTATAAGCATGGATTTTCACCCCTAACGCAAATTCCCTTTTACCCCCTTGCACTTTACAAAAACTAAGACAAAGGCTTAATTCCACTTAAGTGTGATGCTCACATTCCACTTGGTTCTTGTTTTGAGTTTCGGTCGGGGCGCTTCTTTCAAGGACGCTCATGTGACACGTAGATGTCCATGTGACGCGCTTAGGTCCTTGTGAAATTCCTACAACTGGAGACTACATAGACATTACACTCCCTATTGGGAGTCAAAGTGTAACACCCCTCATTGTCTGGCCGACCCAAATATGGTAATTTTTCATCCTTTCCTTCATATTCTTCATCCATTCATCCATAGTTCTCTTCATCACAAGTTTGGCAAGATCATTTTGAGCATTCTCTCTACTTCATTCATCCATGTTGAAGCTTTGTAGCAACACTTTATACTCCATAACAACAATCCACTACTCCATCACTCCAATAGTGCGAATGTACGACAAACACCATTGCAACAAAGGCTTGAGTTCCTCTCATTTCTCCTCCACAAGCCTTGAACTTTTTGGACAGAGGTGGTAAGCTCCTCTTATCTTCTCTATCATATTTGGTTGAGTAAGAACGTACTATTTGTAGTTTCTTTATTTTACATAGCTTGTATTCCCTTCTTTCTCTTTATTTCTATCATTGCAAACTTGGTTGTCCGTGGAGGTGGAAACACCAAAATGGGGGTCTGACTTAGGTAGGCTCCTAAACAGCTCCAATATTTCCCACTTTTTTTTGTGTGGAGGTGGAGAGATCTCGAAGAAAGCTAGAAAAAGGATTGTTGTACGAAATCATCTTCGACACCCTTGTGGTAATATATTTCCTTTACCACATTCATATTTATATTTCTTTTTTCTTAATCTCATTTTGTTGTTCAAGAAACCTTTAAACTAGGATAACAGTCCTTTCTTGATGATTTAACCTCGCCTCTCTTGTTTTTCTGGTTGTACAAATGCCAGCATGTCACACTGTCATCCCAGAATCGTGCTTCTATCCTTTGACAAAGAGCTACCTAAAATGTAGATTTGACCTTTAAAAATGACTCATCTAGTGTCCCTTCAACTCTTGAGATTGTAGAGTGGTCAAAGGACACATAGTCCTCATCATTCTCATCCCTCCTATCCAATCTTTCTTACAACTGAGGTAAGTTATGGAAGGCTTTTTGCTCTTGTCCTTTCATGACTTGGGGCCTTACAATGGTTGGTCCCCTTCTCTTACAATAGTATGATTTGAATTTTAGTAGAGAGGTACAAAATTTGAAGTGTTGGATTCCTTAAGGTAGTGAGTTGAAGGGGTCTACAATCATTCATGCATGACTAAAAAAGTGTTGGATTAATTGTGGTGGATTCCTTGTTGGATCAAGAAGTATTCTCTATGTAACATTTCTCTTTTATCTTCTTGTAATCCTTTATGTGGTAATGAGCCCTAGTTGTGAACCTTTTTCATATATTGTATCCTATTTTGGTAGTGAGCCCTTGTACTAGTTTTGCAATTACTTATATTGTGAGCTAATCATCATAGTGGTTTTTCCCTCATTGGGTTTTCCATGTGAACTTGGTTTTCTCTTGTTTGTGGTGTTGTTATTCCAATTTCTATTATCTACATTTCATGATTAATCACATTAACAATATAAGGGTTTGATTAATGCATATAGATCTGATTACTATTGAGCATTTTGATGTTTTAATTTCTTACAATTGATTGACCGCCCACTCTCATTTTTCTTGTTCATTTCAAAAATTAGAGTCTAAATTTTTATTTAAAAACTTTCTTAGTTTTAATAAAACTCTTGGAGTCTCAAAAAATCAAAGTGCCCTTTATTTGTTTTTCATCAATCCATGAGCTTGGTTTCAAATCCTTTTTTGGGGCCCAAAAATAATTTCACAACCATGTTGGAGTCTAATAAATTTATCAAAACCTTTTATTTTTTGGAATCGGTCAGGTATTCATCCCCCTATAAACTGCAGTGCACATGGTAAAAAAAATTCACATGACCAATGACACTAGTGTGACATTCCCTTCAATACCATAGGGATGGTGGGGAGACTAGACCTTGTGACCTATTTCCTATAACCATGTGCTTTAGCCAATCAAGCTAGGCCCACTGCCCCAAAGTTCTCAAAACCTTTTAATATTTCAATAAATAATTGATTTTTTGGCTTCATTATCAAGTTTCGATTTATCACTTTCAAGTCCCAATAGGTTTTTTAAAACCATAAAAATATCCAATTGGAAATTAGATAAAATAATTAAATCTTATCAGAAAGATAATACAAAATATTGAAGAAAAAATTGATCATCAAATACTGAAGGTAGGACATCAGAGATCTGTGATAAAAAAGAAGACATGTCTTATTTGAAAGACAATAATTAATGTTTAAGATAAAATAGTAAGAGTTAATGAGGATGACTAATCCCTGAAACCCAAAATGATAATCCATGTTATTCTTTGAAGGATTTCATTGAAACTTCAATGATTGGGGAGAGGACTTATAACTTTTAAATAAAAGTGATAAAGGTTAAGGGTTAAGCTTGGTGATCAAAACCCAAAACAATTATATTGGGAAATGGTGGAAATAAGGGGTTAAAGTGGTAGGAACTTGGAAGTGATAGAGAAGGTATGCAAGTAAGAAGATAACTAAAAGCCAAAAAAATTGAAACTTCAACACAACTATTTTTTGTTTACTAAGAATTAGTTGATTCCAAATGACCCATATAATATCTAGCGGATTGAATTTTACTAATGGGTCATACAAGTTGGAATTAAATGTCAATAGTAACCAATCTACATTGTACTCCCCTTTTAGACTACTTGTAAAATCAACATAAAATATGAAATCTAAAAATATTTATTGTTGTAAAATATAGGGATATGAAAATATAAAATATGCATAATCTATTAGAAAATTAAAGGTGAAACTTTTAGTACTAGAAAGTCTAATAATGTGTTTTCATATCAAAAATTGTGTATCCAATATTACCATAAATTAATAATATGTTTAACAATTTCAAACACGGAAGAAAAAAAAGAAATACAACAATTAGAGAATAACACATGACATAAGATATACGTGGAGAAACCCTTGTGGGAAAACCTCCACACTCAAAGAGATCCAATGTTTGTATTAATCTTTAAATAAATAGATTAATACAGTACTCCTCTCTAAATTCTAGCAGCACTTTGTTACTCTGACAACTTGCAAAAAAACTCTACAAACCACCATCTCAATACTCCAATATATAGAAATTTGTGGGGGAGAATACCACAAATGGTATCCCAAAACAACTAAAACCACCTAGAAAAACTCATGCCCTATTAGTTGACAACCCAAAAATATGGTGAAAATGTTAAATTCTCATGTGGCCTTCACATGGGAACCTAACCCATAGCCTATCAAAATTGGTCAATATTAAGTTCTCTATAATTCTCTGATGGATTTGATGGCTTCATAAAATAATATGCACCAACATCCAAACCTGGATGCCCCACCATGCAAACATGTAAATAACATGCAAGGACATGCATTTTAACATAGTCACCACCAAAAATATGGATGCCCAAAGGGACTATGTTCCTAGGATTCTTCATAGCCATCACCGTAATGGGTTCACCCCTTTGGATGCAATTATAATTTATCATGTAGGAAAATAAATAATAAATATTTTGTCCCTCATGTCCTCTAGAAAATTTTCCAATGAATGTGGAGAAACACAATTATCAACTTAGGATATCAATTATAATTTTACCTATCATAATATTATATCACTTGACATTATACATTACAATTAGATTCATGAGATAAAAATAAAATATATAATCAAGTATAATCATCAAAGTTGACGGTGTTCTTGTACCAAGAGAGCTTATCTATGGTCACTAGCTTCATGAGAGAATTTGCAACATTATCCAAAGTTTCAAGCTTCTCAATCAAGACATTACCATTCTTAACTATTTCTCACAGAAAGTGATGCTAAACATCAAAATTCTTAGTACGAGCATGATACATAGGATTTTTGGCTAAACATATGGCACTCTAATTGTCACATCTAATCCTCACTATCTTTTAATCCAAATAAATACCATTACCAAATCTCTATAACCAAACCACCTCCTTAGAGGCATGTGTAGTAGAAATATACTCTATCTTGGTTGTGGAAAAAGCAATTATAGGCTGCCTCTTACTCATACAAATGATGGCACCTCCAAAAAAAGTAAAAACATAGCCACTAGTGGATCTTCGACTTTCCAAATCACCTACCCAATCTGCATCAACAAAACTCTATAATTTTAATGACTCAATCACATCATTAGTACCATGATAAACCAAAGAGTAATTTGAAGTAAAACAAAAATATCCAAACACCCTCTTAAAAAAGTCCAATTCTCTCTACAAGGTTTAGACATAAACCTTCTCAAAACTCCCACTACGTGTGTTATATCTGGTCTAGTGCAAACCATTACATACATCAAACTACCAATGATACTAGCATAAGTAACATTAGAAATTGCTTACACATATCTAAACTGAACTTAATACCCACCAAATATGGAATATTAATTGGTTTATATTCATGCATCCTAGACCTTTACAAAATGGTATCAACATACTTAATATTTCTTAACCAAAGCTTTATGTGACCCCCATCCCTACCAATCTCCATCCCAAGGATATATTTTGCATCCTCCAAATTCTTCATATAAAATGTGCTAGAAAGTTGAGTCTTACGCTCCCTAATCATCACCTTGTTGTTACCCACAAACAACATGTCATCAACATATAAGAATGCTTTCCCAATAGATGTTTCCTTTGCAAGGAGAGGGAGGAAACTGTCAGCCACCTTTTGTTATATTGCCCGTATGCTACTGAAGTTTGGGGGTTGGCTTTTGAGAAACTTGATGTCCACTGGGTTAGGAGAAAAGACCTTTTGTCATTTATTTCTGGGATGGAATGGGCCTTTTTTCCATCCTCTGACTAATGAAATTTGGAGGCAAACCCCCCTAATCTTAGGATGGTGTTTATGGAAGGAGAGGAATATTAGGGCTTTCAAGAATATTGAGCAGAGCCCCAAGGAGGTGTTTGGCATTGGTGTTCAGCTCAGAGAGGATAACATCTCCCTCTTTGATGGGAAACTTCCTTAGTTGGGGCCGAGGGACTATGAAATAAAATTGGCCAAGGAATGGCACCATAATCTAAAGGCTAATGCCTTTGATAATTCAAAACTACTAGCTAGGAGAAATACTAAATGGGAGCCTCCGGATTGTTGATGGTTTAAAATTAACTTTCATGGGGCTGCTAAAGGCAATCCAGGAAGGGCAAGTATAGGTGGGATTATCAGAGACTCTAAGGGGAATATGGTGGTGGGGTTTTCTGGTGGCATTGGGGTTCAGTCGGCTCTAGTGGCTGAGGCTTGTGCACTGTTTATGGGCCTCAAAATTGTTGTTTCTCTGGGGATTGTTAATCTCCATATTGAAGGAGATTCCTAAGTGGTGACAGATGCCATGGAAAAAGATAGATTTATAGGTTGGAATACCAAGGAAATTTTGATGGATGCTAGCTTCCTTATGTCTAAATTAAGGGACAAAAAGGTGACCCATATTTTTAGAGAAGGCAACTGTGTGGCGGATGCCTTGGCTAATCTTGGCTTGGGTTGGGACTTGGCTAGATGTTGGAGGAATAAGGAAAGACTGCCACCAAATATTCAAGCGTTGATAGAGCGGGAAAAGGATACCATGGTTTATAATGATGTTCAACTTTTGGATGACAAGAGCTGATGAGGGGGCCCACTGGTTAATTTGGATGTGCTGTTGAATGAATGTCAATATTGGTATGGAGTACAGGTGGAATTATCCTGGTAGAGCTGAGCATGTGTGGGGTAGGGGAAGGAGTGTCCACATGTATGTCCTTTCGACTTGGTGGATGGGTTTAGTTTATAAGATTATGATGAGATGGTGGGGTGGGGATTTAATTGAGGAGTTCATGTCTAGTTTTGGTGGCATGATGCGGATTAATTGGAAAGCCATGACTTATTATCAAGTGAGGGACCGTACTGTGCAGGCTATTATTTTGGGAATTGGATTGCTTTTTTCATCTCCTCATTACTTTGGGAGGAGTGAGTGTATTAATAATGATGTGACTTTCTATGATATGATTTGGCCGCTTTCTAGAGACTTTGGGCCGGCTAGTTTAGCTAGGGAATCTTTTGGCTTAATTTGGAGGATTACTAAAATTAGTTTATTAGTCCGTCTACATGGGGCTTCGGGCTTTTCCTACATCTCTGCCAACTTTCATCCTCTATACTGTAATCATAATTTCATTAATTTTTGTGTCTTTTCTCACTATGGCATATTTCCTCTCCGCACGTGTGATTGGTATGCAAGTTTAGATTTGCTTCATTGTAATCCCTGCCTTAACTATCTGGTTAAGATTATTGTTCGTGACTGCTACTTTTGGTATTTCTTTCATTTTTGTGAGATTCTTGTGAAGTTTGGCAGTATGGAAGGTGATTGCGTTTGGACAAAACTAGACAGTTGTGATGAATTCCCAAACAACCCACTTGTCTGGCACATTTGTGTGGAGGGAGGAATTGCTCTGCTCATGGAAATCTTAGTCAACCATGATCCCATTTTATAGGATCAATTTTCCAGCCCATGGAAGGACAAGAGGGTCTCCATTGGGGGGATTTCCTTCGAAATCAATGAGGATATTATTGTGCAGGCTATGGGGTTGCTGTGTGAAGGAAAAAAATATCCTAAGCACATTGAAAATCTGGACCATGAGAGCCTAAGGGATTTTTTCAGAGGAGGGGAGACCCCTATTACGAACTAGGCGGGGTTTGAAAGGGAAGAGCTTCCTAAGCCTTGGGACCAGGGTTGCATGGTGCTGATGAAATACATTACGTTAGAAGGTAGATTCAAAACTTGCTTCTTTTATCATTTCCCCCTGTTAAACAACCTTAGGCACAAAATGGTTCTTAGTTTTCCATTTTTCCTTCTAATGGATCTAGAAAGTTCTGTGGACAAGTGTAAAGCATCAGCCAACCGAAATCCCTATGATCTTCTATCGCTCCCGCTCCATCAGGGGCTAATTCTTCGCCTATACCAATTTCATCTTGCCCTCGACCCGCCCAAAGACATCATTATTGTCCATGTTGAGAACATTGAACCCCTTTCCACGGTGCATATCTCCCTGGCTGAGTCCAAGAGTCCTCCTTAGAAGTCTAATATTGATTTGGGGAACTCTAAGACCAAATTTACCTCCAAAAAGCTGAAGGGTGGGTTGGGCAGAGCCCATTCCAGTGCGGTGGAAGGGCTCTATGAGCTAAAAGCAACTCAGGCTGACACGACTGTTACTGGCTCTATGTCAAAAAAAGGGAGGGAGAAATGCATGCAGGCTGCGATTGTCAAAGAAGGCATGGGTAAGAATGTGGTTAGAAAAGATTCCAGAGGGGACACGGTTGTGGGGAACATGGAGATGACTAGAGAGGAAAGTGTCAGGAGGAGATCTGGGATGCTGGCTAAGAACAACAAGAAGATTAATCATTGAGGATTTAGATGAGGAGCAGTCAAACAAAAAGGGTTACAAGGAAGAAGAGTCAAAAGAGGTGGAAGAAGATTTAGTGGAGAGGCCCCAGCTTTCTCTAGTGGACAGCAAGCTCCCTTCTGATGGCTTTGGTGCGTGCCCTTCGTAGCCACTGGTGGATGAGCCTGTGAGGTTCAGGGAGCTATGGATGTTGGGGTGGATTTGGATAAGGTGGAAAAGCGTTTGAACACTCTGGACAAAAGATTTTGGGGGCTGACCCGCTTCACCATGAAACTGGGTCACTTTTTTATGAGTACTCTATCAAATGCCATAAAGGAGGAACTAGAGGGGAACAATAGCCAGGAAAATAAAGAGTGGGTGGGAGATAAGGCGGTGGACCTCCTGATCAAGAACTAGGATGAGGCCAATTAGTTGCTCCTATTGCTGGTCGGTCTGTTGTTTCTCTGTTGTTGTCGTGCTGCCTTTGGGTTGTCTTTGGTTTTTCCCTATTTTTTTAGCTATTTAAGACTTGTCCTTTTTTGTCCCTTGTGGCTCATTGTGTAAGGTACAATTTCATGTAAATGCTGTTTAACTTTTCAAAAACATACAAGAAAATGATTAGTATTTGATCATCAATAACCTTAATGTAAACATAATGATCCTCCTCACTCCCAACAAAATGAAAATTCAATGCAAAGGCATAAAATATCTGAAACCAACCACATCTTGGTGAATTATTCAAACCATATAAAAATAAATTTAACCTGCAAACCAATTTTTCATTTCTTTTTACAATAAAACCATCAGGATGTTGCATATAAATTTCATCCTTAATATCCCCATGTAGAAAAGAAGACTTAACATCCATTTTCTCTATTTTAAAATCATAAGTAGTAGCAATATAAAATAGGAATCTAATAGAAGTTAACTTAGGAGCAGGAGAGAAAATTTTAGTGAAATAAACTCCTTCTATGGGAGTACCCCTTGGCCACCAATCTGGCCTTATACCACTCTAACCAACCATTTGTACCAAATTTATTTTTAAATACCCACTTGCAACCAACGACCTTCCTTCCATTGGGAAAAATCACAAGATCCTAAGTATCACAACTATCTAAAGTCATCATCTCCTCTGACATGGTCTACATCCATGACTCACTTTATTCTAAAGAGAGAGCCTCCCTATAGGAGCTAGTTTCATTATCAATACCCAACAAAGAAAATACACAATGATAATTAGATGGGCTATACCTTCCAATCGGATTTTGTTGTCTTGTGGATCTTCTCAAGGTATGAGTAAGGGGTTCTTACTATTCTTTTTCTTCTACATCCTCATTTGGCACATCATCTAAACTCTCTAAACCCTCTTCTTCTTCTCAATCCCCAAATCCACCTAGTTTTTCTTCCACATGTCTATCTTCCTAATTTTCTATCTTTCTCTCAAATTTAATTGTTTTTTTCTTATCTTTCTCCTTTGGCTAAGTTCTTTACCTAAGTAAGCTCTAAGCTCAATAAAAATCACATATTTAAAGAAAATCATTTTATGGGTTAGTTGATTCTAAATATTATAACCTTTTACATTCTCACTATAAACAAATAAAATGCATTTTTGTGCTTTTTCATCAAATTTACAATGCTTCTCTTGAGGCACATAAAAAAAATCCTCACAACCAAAGACCCTTAAATATTAAATAGAAGGATTTCTACCTATCCAAACATCATAAGAAGATTTATCAACAAGAGTTGAACAAGGAGATCTCTTAACCAGATAACATGTAGTACTTATAGCTTCTTCCCAAAAGAATTTTTCAAGCTTAGCACCACCCGACATGCTCCTAGCTCTTTCCATCAAGGTTTGATTCATTACTTTTTCTACCCCATTTTATTGAGGTGTATATGGAGTAGTATTTTACCAAACAATACTTGCATGCTTATAGAACTCATCAAATTCCCTAGACCAATATTCACCCCCATTGTCTAATCTCAACATTCTTATCCTATAATCCATTTGCTTCTTAACTAAGGGTTTTAATTCCCTAAAATTAGTGAAAACTTTAAATTTTGTATGCATAAAATAAATTTAGGTGCATCTTCAGACATCATCAATGAAAGTAACAAGAAAACAAAAAAAATTAAAGAGTTAACATCCACTGGTCTGAAAAAATCTCACTGAATGATCTCTACTAATCTCTTAGCTTTATTAGTCCCATTAGGAAATGATGATCTATTTTGTTTACCAAACACACACTGCTCATAAAAATCAATTTTTCTAATGGAATAATCAGAAATACTATCAACCAAATATTTATTCTAAATGGTCTTAAGACCCTTTTCACTTATGTGACCTAATGTATGGTGCCACAACATACATGCATTTTCAATACCAATTACATTGGTAGAGTTTTAAAAAGTGGAAGCACTAAGCCTAAAAAAAGTCCCTATCCAAGATCCTTTAGCAATCATTGAACTCCCTCTTATCAATTAGCAACCAGACTTGTCAAATTTAACATGCATTCTAGAATCATTCAACTTGGATACTGAAAGTAAATTTCTTGCAAGTATTGGAATACATAAAACATTATTAAGGTGTTTAACACTTCCATCACTGAAACACAACTTTTCCTTTCACTTACCAACAATCTTCATTTTTTTATCACTAAGAAAAACTTCTCCCCCATCATAAGATGAATATGAAGTAAACCACTCCTTGTGAGGAGCCATATGATAGGATCAAATTGAATCAATAATCCAAGCATCATGAATAATAGTGTTAGATGAAATAAACAAACCATTAGAAGCACCATGTTTAGAGGAATTTTCTATGGAAGTATCCAAACTCTTTTTCTTGTTTCTACATTCCTTCAGATGCCCTTTCATACCATAATTCCAACACTTTACTCTACTCTTTCCAAGGGTTTTAGAATTTCATCTAGACTTCTTTACCTTCTTATCCCCTTAGGCCCTCCTTTTTCTTTATACCTTCCTTTCATATGCAAGGAATTTTGTGAGCCCACATTCATTGACTTCCCCATCTCTTCTAAAAGAAGTATAGCAATTAGATGATCCATATTTGGTTTTGTAGTACTACCACTTATGGAAACATTTATATTTTCCCAAGATTCAGGTATAGAACAAAGAAACAAAATACATTTATTGTCCTCTTCTATATTAACATCTACAAATACAAGCTAACTTATAATCATAGTAAAATAATTTAAATGTTTTGTAATAGAATCACCATCCTTCATTTTCAAATAATACAAAAATCTTATGATATACAACTTATTTCTTAAACTTTTAGTTTGGTAAATTTCACCTATCCTCGTCAAAAACTTGTATGTTGTAAATTATTCTAAAATATTTAGGAGGATGGAATTCTCAAGACACAATCAAATGGTTCATCATGCCTTCTTTTCCATTTTCTTCCAATATTCATTAGATTTTGATTCTAGTTTGTTTCCACTTAAAACTACCAACCACTGATATCTCTCTTCAAGGAGATCCTTAATCTTCAACTTCCACATCTCATAACTAGTGCCATTTAACTTATTAATATCTAGACAAGAGGTAGAAGCCATATTTTTCAATATTATTCACGAATATATAAAACCTACAATGTACAAGCTCCCACTGCAACCAAAAAAGCTTTAAGACTCAAAAGAATGATGCCCCTCTCTTAACAAAAATATTAGCTCTAATACCAAATTTTAGAAAATTCAAGGTAAAAATTACAACAATATAACTTAATAATGTTTTCTAAAATATTAGATTATGTATGCAAGAATACCAAAAACTAATAATGTGATTAAAAATTCCAAATATGAATGAAAAATCAGCAATACCACATGTAGAGAATAACAAGTGACACAAGATATACATGTAGTTCAACCCTCACAAGAAAAACTTATGCACCCACATAAATCCAATTTTTTTATTAATCCTCAAATGAGATGTACACCAATACAACACTCCTCTTTGAATTTTGGAAACACTTCCTTACTCTAAAAACCTACAAATAAACTCTACAAATCACCATCTCAATGCTCAAATATATAGAAGTTTGTGGGAGAAAATACCACAAATGGTATCCCAAAACAACTAAAACCACATGGAAAAACCCACACCCCATTAGTGGACAACCCAAAAATATGGTGAGAATAATTAAATTCTTAGATGTCCTTCACATGGGTGCCTAACCCATAGCCAATAAAAAATGATCAATATCGAGTGCTCCAAAACTCTCAAATGACTTTGATAGATTCATGCAAGAACATACACTAACAAGTAAACTTGGGTGCCACACCATGTAAAACATTTAAATAACATGTAAGGGCATGCATTGCAAAGTGGTCCCCACCTAGATGATGGATGCCCAAAGAGAATATACTCCTAGAATGCTTTTTAACCATCATTATAGTGGGTTGACCAGTCTAAATGCAATTATAATTTGTCATATGAAAATAAATAATAAATATTTTTCCCTCATTTCCTCTGGAACACTTTCCAAAGAATTTGGATACACACAATTATCAATGTAGGATAGCAATTATAATGTCACCTATCTTAACATAATTTTCTTTTTATATCCTATTGGCCTTATTATTGTCTGGTTTATTAAAAACAAGAGTAGTGATTCCACAAAATCTATTCATGAGACATCCAGTAACATATACCATGAGAAACCCAAACAAAGAAAATTTTGACAAATATGTTGATAAAATTTGTGTGCCTACTAAGTATCCTTCACTATACTAGCTAAATGAGACATTGTATACAATATTCAATAAATATAATCCAAATTTTCTTAATGGTTATGCATCTAAACATAGAAGACAATAATATTGAATTGAGAAAATAAAAAAATCATGGTATAGTTTTTTCTTAGAATGATATATATAAAGAAATTTCCAATGAAATACTTGAATCTAATATTCTTGAGATGGCCTATTCCAAGGTGTATGATAGATTCACCTATTCCTCACATAGTTGTATAGTGATGTAATTTATATTTGAAGGTTATATATTTGTAGGAAGCGGGCAGTTAGTAACTTACACTAGGATTATTTACTGCAAAAAATACGCCCCCTCCCCAAGTTGTGTGATATGCTCTTGGTCATCAATGTATACCAAAATACATATCCCATGAAGTAAATTAATGATTAGAATCTAAGAAAAAGAAAAGAGAATAAATTAGTCCCATAATATAACAAATGTATGGGGTAAAGGTAGCCTCAAGATCAACATAAATAAGCTCATCCATAACCTAGGATTATATTGATGATGTAGGCGTGTCATCCAAAAGTACATCCATGGCTAAGAAAACCATATTCCAAAAAATTATGATAGGAAATGATGAAATTATAGAAGAAAAGAAAAATAAAATATTGAAAATATATCTACCTATGAATAATATAATAGATTGAAAGGCCAAAGGGTAAAATTATAATTTGTGTCATAGTTTTAGCCAACATATAAACACAAGTGAATTTAAGTATTTCTAACTAAAGATTAATTTTGGTTGAACATATGATCTAGTAAGATTAATTCTAGATAATCTAAAAATTTCTATAACTTTTCCAAGTACAATTGCTAGATAAATACATATGTAGCACCACTTTGAGGCTAATTTATAAAAACAATTAAAATTATTTGAAAAAACATGATGTTTGAACAACTCCTACTCATTTAAATAATATTTTTTTAAATATTAAAATACCCTTTTGTAGATCCATAAGTGTAGTTTTCAAATATATATGTATGTATGTATGCATTTATGTATAGTTTAAATTTATATATATATATATATAGTTTTACTAAAAGTAGGTTATCAAAAAAACTATCAGGTTGATTACCATGTCAAGAAAAAATACTAAAACTTACTTAAAAAATTGAAAATAATATGATGCACTAGATAAAAGAAACTATATGAAGATGGAGTAATTTTTTTTATTTTAGATAAATAATTAATATGACATTTAATGTCGAATGGAGAAAATTATTTTTTGTTAACACACATTTTAATATTTATTATATATATTATCAAAATTGGAAAAAATGTATCCATGCACAAAAGTTTAAAGTTAAAAATGCACAAAAAAATTGTAAGAAAAAAAATTACTATATAAAGATTGGTGTGTCTTGTAACTTCATTTTTATAATTTTATTTGCAACTAAATTATAGTGTCAATTTATAATAAAATAATTTAAAAATATCTTTTATATTCTTCAAAAAAATACAAACATAAAATATACTAAAAATACATATTTTATTAATTAATATCATTCCCATATGCCCCTTTTTAGTGTTTTCAGTTTAAAATTTTTATTAGTGTTGGTTGTTTCCTTTATAAAACTGCTACAGAATTTTACACTTGTACCCCAAAGAGAGTAACAAAAAAATAACTATTATAAAGTAGCATGCAAGCACAAAAATCACTCATTGGTTTTGTTGCAAGATGTACTCTAATTTTCACTACTTCTATTCATCTTTCACACCATATAAAATATATACAACTTCCACCTACATCACTCATAAATACAGAATCATCACCTCGTTTATACCTCATAAATGATTGACATCATTTTCACATGGATTTTCCCTATAGTCGTATCCCTATATGCCTTATTTCCTCTAACATCATTGTTTAATCTATGTCACATTCATACTACCACTACATCTTGAATCTATATATAAGAATCATATATATAACCATATCCACAATACACATATCTCCCATATTATTAGTGGCAATATTTCTTTTCCTAGAGAATAATTCATACTAGTTGGAGGATATGCGTTAGTGCAGGATCATGGGTGTCCAAACTAGGCCCTTGAGTGGCAATAAAAATTCAGAAAAACAGAGTTAGGCAACTTGACATAAAAATATGAATAGATTAATGATATTAAGTTTCCACAATCCATATCATTTGATGTTGTAGTGGTTTTTGGATTATATTGTGTAAGAGTGTTTTGCATCAACATTTTATATCACACTCCATGATCCATCATCTGGATTAGTTTATTTAGGTTGTTCTTGGTCTACAACAATATTTCTTTCTCTCCTGAAGCTCTTTTATCTTGATGATGGATCACAAAGTGTGATCCGAAATGTTGATGCAAAAAATTCTCACACAATCTAATCTAAAAACCATTGCAACATCATATGAATAGGTTATTAACATAATTTGAATGTAGTTTGTAGGATACTAGTACTTTTTTAGAAAAAAGAAAATGTATTTGGTGAAATTTCAAAATTTCTGATGTCCCAGTGTATTCAAATTTTGAAAAAAAAAAGAATTACAGATATCTCATCATTAACTTCTAATTATAATTTTTTTTCAGAAATTTCTAATATAATTGGGCTGTATATGCCTGTTTTTTATGCTCCAATTTTTTTGATAAATATTGGTCAATTTTCATTAATTTTAGAATATTAAGTGTCTCTTCATAACTTGATAATTTTTTTATGAAATTCATTTCTTTTTTAAAATTTTTATCCTATATTTTGGGAAGCATAGAATGTGTCATGTCTTTTAGATTCAAAAAATATGAAACCATTTGAGAATTATAGGTGTTTTTCAATCAACCTATGAATTAGGACTTTAGTCATAATGCATGTAGAAAATCAATAGTAATTCTCTATTAAATTCAAAATAAGGCATATCTTATATTGGTGGAAAGATGAAAATTTTCTCAATAAACCCTTTTCATTTCATTAAATTTGGGTAAAAAAATTGATCATCAAATTTGTCGTGTTGCCACTTTTTGGACTCCCATGATCCAACACTCACCCATGTCACCACTCAAATTTTTAAGTTTGCTCCATCCCATTTCAATAAATAGTCAAAACCATCAACATTCTCATCCTAGGAGTTTTAATTCTCATTGTACAAATTTTCACTCAATTCTTTGCTACACAACAAGGATGCTACTCCATTCTCACGTATTCCATGATGGCTACCAAATCTTCTCAAACAATCAAAATTGTAAATACCTAAAATCAGCTCTCAATATTTATACTATTATCAATTTCCTTTGCATTACCACCTACAAGATTAATTAAATAAATAAAATTAAAGAATCCCATAAGCATATTCATATCAAATAAAAAATGCTCATATATAAACGTGATAGTATCCATTTACATTTTCATATCACCACTCCAATAAAATGTGGTGTACGATACATAATTATATCATCAACCTATAGGCCTATGGCTATCAGATATCTCAAGGTCTAATGGTGGTACTTAGTACAAAATCATAGATCATGAGTAATTCCTAGAGCTATTATGTGCTCATAGACCCCTAAGCTCACCTCTAAGATCTACAACTATCTTTTACATATTTATGTATTACTATTGTAGTCAATCTATCCTGACTTACACTCTATCTAGCTTTTCCTATAGGATCATCTAAGAGCGACCAATAGAAGATGCTGCTCCTTATCTTGACTCTCAAATATTAGCTTGGTCTCGACCTCTCTCTACTCTAATCTACTCAAAGCATGCTACATCAAAGGCTCAAAGTTCTCTCCATGTCACTCTATGAATTTTTATAATCTATGGCCAACACTGGCTCCTAAAGTTGTACATTAAGGAAAACCATTGCTATAGCTCAAGCCTTATAATTGATCCAATATTAAGTACCAAATGAAAAAATAAAAAATAAAAAATGGATTAGATATCTCATCATATAAAGACAAAAACTGAAATAAAATACATCTAATATGCTATGAAATTAGAACAAACACATATATCATATCACCTAGATCATCAACTGGCTAGTGATTATTTGAGGATGTAGTATCTATGGATACAATTAAAGTTGCTTGTGAGGCTTAGGGTATAGTAGCAGCTACTCTATTCATCTACCAGTTCTCATGAACACTTAGTCTCTCAAATATAGTAGGATATGTTTGTGATAAATGAGGATGAGATCTAGATCTCTCCTTAAGGGCATCATTGGCCTCCTCCTAGTCCTCTAGATCTCCTCTTGATGTTGTATTTATTTGATCCTCCCCATCAACATCTATCCTAATACCGCCATCTTTATCTATATCCTCATCCTCAAAATCAAGGTACACTCCCATAATGGGCAAGCATCGAAGTACACAATGGGCTATAATCCATCGAAGTTTGATCAAATTAGTTACAATTAGGAGAGGACATTAGAATTAGAGTTTAATATAGAATAAACCACCAACATAGTGAAATATATATTTTTAGAATCCATAAATAATGTAAGAATAAATTATATAAAACAAAAAATATTATTTCTAAATTTGAATGAAATCACATGAATTGAGAGAATGATGTTCTAGTGTTCTACCATATCTTGCTTCCATCTTTCAAAGTCAAACTTCACATAAACCTATTATTCTCTCACTAGATAAACATGAGAGAAAAAACCAATGATGTAATTACAAATCAATTTTTGAAATTTTTTTTTTTCAAAAATCACATTATTATTTAGAATTTTAACAAGATAGAAAACATGATCTATATTTAACAATATAATTATAAAATAAAAAACATTAATAAACATCAAAAACCTCCGAGCAAAAAGAAAATTTTGATAAAGATGCATTGTATTTCTATTTGAACAATCAAAAACATATGTACATGGAACAACACAATTGCCATGAAATAAACTAAGCTTATGCAACAATGAATGGCCATGTACCATGGAATACCTCACCTAGTTACCCAAAAACTTTTTTGGGTGCCAATATATTTTACTATTTTTAAATTCTATGTTTTAATCACCCTACACAAAGTTATATACCAACCAACAACTAATTTATCAGTTTAAATTTTAATATCATCATTAAAGGTGAAATTTGAAAACATTAAGAAAGCCGCATAATTTTTGGCTCTGGTCATATTGTAATATGACATTGTGAAATTTATTGGACGGACTGAAAAATAAAATAAAAACTCCCAAATCCATTTCGTTTGGTATCATATGAGTGAAGTACTTCCTCCTCACTGTGAAATTGACATATGATAAGAAGTCATTAACAACGCTGATTGTATGGTTAAGTTATTCACCACTTTCAATAATTTTAATGCAATGACTCACGATAGATACCAAGCTGTCGAGCAACGTGAATTTCATTCAGAAAAAATGCATTGGAAAGTTGTATGCTAAAATGTAGACAGAAACAGAAACAAAAAAATGAAGTAGCCATCCATGAGAACAGTAACAGACGTAGGCATTATCTAAGAACCATACTGAATGGACATATGTTTAAATCATTGACCAGTCTCACAGTTGAACATTGAAATTTTTAAACTGAAATAGATTAAAATAAACAAAGTAGCTCTCAAAAAGTTCAATCACTGAATATAATTTAATTGGCTGCAAAGGCCCAAGTTAATAAACTATATACAATATAAAGAGGTGACAAAAAAATTAGGTTAAAATGGTATACCTGTCAATAATGTGGTGTTTATTAATCAAACCATGTGATACCCACAAACTCCGAGAGTATTCCAGATGCATCTCCTTCCAACAATATTCCAAATAACCTAGAATTATTTGTATCAGAATCTTCTAACCCTTTATAGACCATAGACAAATTATATTGTTTATAACAATGGTTTCTCAGATTTAGGTTTAAGTCGGTTTGATTATGCTGTACGTATGCATTCCTAAAAGGTTGCTTCCCTCATCGATAGCAACGATTCAACGATGGGGATTGACAGTAACAATTTTATCTAGCCTAGCTCATCAAAGCCAGATTCTGTGTAATAGACGCCAAAACAATCCATTCAAGCTAATTAAAATAACATTGATTGCTTGACCAAAAGCGTCTTCTTGTGACAGGTATATCTGCAATTCATGGAGCAGTCAACTGAGAATTGCAGAAAGTTCCAATTGTTCTTTACTATATTTTATAATGATAAAATTGTGAGCAGGGCGAAGGTATCTTACCGTGAGATCATGGAAATGAACAAAATATAATAGTCTCGAATGTGATGTACACAAATATTTGACTGAAGTTTTAAAACAATGGAAAATTTTATATGACATATAATATATATTGTTTTAATAGAAATATTTAAGGATCATTTTCAGAATTAGAAAATGGTCAGGTAAAGAGTATTTATAATAAGGGTAAGTATAAATTTATAGATACTATTTTTCTTCCTTATTTAAATATTATTTTTTTAAATATTCAAGCAGTCAATAATAATTTTATATTTTATCCATATCAAAAAATGGTAAATCTTTATTTTTTTTAATGAATTTTTGACTGATAAAGTAGAATATGGAATTTAATTTATGTTGTTTTGATAGAAATAATTAAAAATCATTTTCAGAATTAAAAAAGGGTTAGATAAAGAGTAATTAGTGTTAAATTATTATACGGATAAGGATAAAAGCATATAGAGCCCGCATAGGTAGCAGAGTTGACTTGAGTTTTGGGTATGCTCCCCAATATCTTGGGTTTGACTCTGAGGTCCGGACTTATCTGATGCATGTGGCTTCTGGCTTACGTGCAATTGCATGCATCCTCGGGGATTAGTCTCGATGTGTGTGGCTTGCAGGTAGTTGCATGCATCCCTAGGGATTAGTCATGCCTTAGCTCACCTCCCCAAAGGAAAGTGGGAGCATTGGGCTAAGGATAAAAGTATATATATAGCCGGGTAAAAGAATAAAGTTGTTGCACACACGAGTTTGTGTCCCCAAAGTAAAGTGGGAGTGTTGGGCTAAGGATAAAAGCATATATATAGTTGGGTAAAAGTGCAAAGTTGTGTCACACCTCAGTTCACCTCCCCAAAGTAAAGTGGGAGTGTTGGGCTTGGTCGCATTAGTTTGCCTCCCCATAGTAAAGTGGGAGCATTTGGCTAAGGATAAGATCATATATATAGTTAGGAAAAAGTACAAAGTTGTGTCACACCTCACCTCTCCTCCCCAAATTAAAGTGAGAGTATTGGGTTGGATCACAAGGATACGCTAGGTCAAGAACAAAAAAAACATATATATAGTCAGGTAAATGTACAAAGTTGTGACACTTTTATAAAGAAACAACCAACACTCATCAAACTTTTAAACTTGAATCACTAAAAAGTGGCATGTAGGTTTTGAATTTAGAAATAATGTAAACTAATCAAATGCATATTTTTAATATATTTTATGTTTGTATTTTTTTGAAAAAATTAATTAAAATAGTTTTTCATAAATTAATTAGTGAATGAATATATATATATATATTTTATTTTGATAAACACATATTTTTAAATAAATATTATAGTATGTGTGCATTATAATGTAGCTATTTCCATTTGATGTCAATTTTTTATTTAAATATTTATTTAAAATAGAAAAAACAAATATAGCATCTTGATATAGATTCTTTTATCTAGTGCATGATATTTTTTTCAACTTTTTAAAATATTTTTTAGTTTTTTTTCTTGACATGTAAGCAACCTAATATTTTGTGCTATAATATACTTCTAGTAAAAAATAAAAATAAAATATAAATAATAATTAAACTATTCAAATATATATTTTTGAAAACTATACTTATGGATCTACAAAAGCATATTTTTTATATTAAAAAATATATTTCTTACATAAATAGGTGTTGTTGAAGCAACAAGTTTTTCAAATAACCACATTTTAATAATCACATTTTTGGATAAATTAGCTGAATACGTGACACAACTTTGTACTTTTACTCATTCTTTTCTTTCTTTACTTAAACGTCATTATATTTAATGTTAGGTAGTCAAGAGATTATATATGTATTCATATCAAAAAGTGTTAAATATCTTTTTTTTTATCGACCAAAATAGACTTTTTCATTGATGAACTAGAATATGTAAAAGAATAGCTAGTCTTCTTATTCTTCATTTTGTGCTTGTTTCTTTTTGTGATTTAAATATAATTTTGAAATTTTTAGATTATTTTATTTAGTATAAAATTCCAACCTATTATTGCACTTATTATATATATAATTAGTCCTTCAATTTTAATTGTCTAGATTTATATTTATTATAGATTTTCATTAACTATGGTCTAGAATAGGGGGTATGAATCCATATACTACATTGATACATGAAATAACCTTGTCCCTCATATTTTCAAATTTCCAATTATTAGCTCCTCAAGTTAACACTATTTTTATTTGATAATTACTAATATTACCTAAAGTTGGTAGCTAAGATCTTGTATTCAAGAACAGGAGTTGCAGAGCAGCCAAGTTCCTACAAAAATGTGCAAGAATAGTCTCATTTGTATTTGTTGTGTATGTTATATTTAACAAATTAATAGTAATCTTGAAATTTTTCAGATGGTGGCATGTAATATCATAAGATTCTTTTTGTAATAATGTGGCAGGAAATCTATTGATAGACCTAATTAAGGATACTTATAGGAATGATATAATGATTTTACTCCCAATGAGAACAATGGAATGGGTATATTAGGTCACATCATCTTTTGTAGCGTGCTCATCTAGGACTACATAAAAAACAAAATCATGCTTCTCTACATATGCTATCAAGTCCACCTGAAGGAAAATATTTGTTTAAGTCATAATACAACATTGTGTTATCTAAGCTCAATGCTACTATAATTTCTTTCAGAATTTAGAGAAAACTAAGCTCCTCAAATTCACTATGTTATCCATTAGATATAATTTTTGAAACATTTATTGATGCCTAGTGTTAATCAACACCTCATTATTTCAAACCATACGCTATTTCCACTATTGAATGCAATGAGAATGGATAATAAACATTCAAGGCAGTACATCTCCATCCTCATAATTATTCACTTCTCTCAGCTTGTATAAAGTGAACTGGGCCATAATCTATAGAATTTGGTTAAGCATCACATTTCCTTATTCATAATAACGTATAACCTTATGTCAATCTTGAATAAAATAAGTTGTTATTAAAAAATGCAAGCTGAGTATGAATCAATAAAGAAAAAGATAATAATTAACTATGATAAAGGATACAAATAAATCCAATAGCACACATACTATAGCATCCACAAGCCATGGCATATTTGGCTTTAATAGTTCCCACTCTAGAGTCCTTACAAGTAGACTGAACATAACACCATAGCAAGAAAATGGAACATGTGTTATGTTAACATCCTCAACCATCAAAAATAGCTCTTGAAAACATGGAGCATAAAAGAAAACATCAAATATAGATTTAAACATTCCCCATAGCTTATATTCCCTATTAGAGAAAATATGAACATCAGTGGATTCATACCCTAATAACAGAAGAAAATAACATTATGGATTATATCCATGCAAGCCATATTCAGAGTCAGTTGTCAATGAGTTCAAAGGGTAAGCATACCTGAACTATTCCTCTCCTAATCTACAACCAACATTTATCATTAATTAAATATTTATCTTGTGCAGTAGAAGGTTAAATACTCAACCAAACAAATTACAAGAATATAAACTTAGACATTAGAAGATTTGAAATGCAATTTTTAAGAACTTACATTTAAACTGAATTGTGAAAATTGTGCACCAATATAGATAGCAACCATAAACCAACCCAAACAAGTTCCTATTTTCTTCACATGCATTCCAAATGGACTTCCATCTAGTCCCAATAACTAAATTATCACCATAAATACTCAAGAAAAAGACAATTTTTGGTTAAACACATATCTAGAAATACCCACATAGAGTATGTTTTATGGTGTACCTACAAAAGTTTCCTTCTTGCAATTATTTTAGCAAAACTCTTGTCTAATAGTGATGAGTAAGAAAATGAAGTTGTGTTGTTATAAGTGGGAAACTCCAAGTATTTTATCCCACCAACAAACAATATTGTTGAAACCACCTAAATAGATGAATGCAAAATGAAATAACCATTATAATGGTAACTACAATCATAACTTAATTAGTTATGTGAACTCAATGGTATGTGTTGCAACATGTGTAAAGAAACTTACAAAGCAAAGTATGGTGTTGAAATTTCTAGGATATGGAGATACAAGATTATTGAGTAGTCCATCCTCTATTAATGAGTGATATAACATGTTTCTTGTACCACTTCTAAGAGAATCATGGGAGTGTAGTAGATATGAACCTAGAGTAGGAGCGTGATCGCTTGCTAAAGATCTTGCAAACCTAAAAATCTAAATGTTAACAATTCAGCAAGCATTGATTTATTCTAAAGCAAGAAATTATTGACTACAAAAAACATATAAAGAAGGAAACAAAAATGTATTATGTGTAATACAGGTCCCTCTCTGAGTTGGAAATTTGCTGAGAAGAGGTTTCAAATATAGGTAAACTTGATTAAGTTGTGCTTGCCTTCTTGGAGATTTGAAATAAATTGTTTCTGCTCTATGGAACATTGATATACTCTTCCTTTTTATCATAAATTTGCTGATTTTTCAACACTTCCTTTAGTAGAATCTAATAAACATCAAAACATTATAAGGGACACATCATGCTCTGGCCAAAGATTTGATATCATTGACATTAGTCTAAAAACCATGGGATTTGTGAAGTGCATCAAAATTTTCAAAGTTACAACTTGGTATTGAATTTCCCCTCTCTTTTTTTTCCACCACTTGGTCAAATGATCATAATATATGATCTGGCAAGCTAGAATTAGGGTCATAGCTAGTTGTGTAGAGCTGCAACACATCATGAATAAAAATATAATGAAAAAGAAGAAACTAACTTATAGAATAGATTACATCTTGATTTTAAGAGAATTCTTTGACCTATAGAAACAAAGGGTAAAGTAAAAAAAGTCTTACCATGGTCGTATAGAGTTGTGGTGGTAACTCAAAATGCATAGAAATTACATTTTTAATGAGTGATTAGATCAAAGGCTAGTAATTAGAGATCATATGTTAAAATAAATTTTAGATAAATAGTAGTTTTAATGTTAATTATAGAGAAGGCTACTGCATTATAATGTGAAACCTGCAATAAATAAATATAAAAAATATATCTTAAAAAATCTACATTTGATTCAAAATCAATGTGCCAAAGGAACATATAATATTTGTTTTCCTTCCATTCAATCTCTCTGTCTTCTTCAACTAATTCACTTAATTTGGTTTAATTTATTTATAAATAAGTTCAATTTTGTGAAACAATATTCACTAGACATATAATTGATGTGACATTGGATGTAATAAAAGTTCCATATAAATTGTAGACATCAATGAACTAGCAATAAATTTGATAACTACCTTAACCCTCATCTCATGTACAGTAAGAGCACAAAATTTGATTACATTGTTATGATTACAACCTGCTCTTCTTATTATGAAATACAATGAACAACCACAAAATTACATGTCCAACAAGATGTAGCGTACAAAATTTACTAATAGAAGTTAGGATATCCTATCTCAAAGAACATACCTATGGACTTTGATGCAACTAATATATTTTTAAAAATGAATTCCCAACATGTTTAGTGTAGTTTAACTATGGATGTCTATATCCAAAATATAGGAGATGTGGAAATGAGATCAATATTGATCATAAGTTGTGTTATTAATTACATGCCATGTGAAAATAGTGCCTTTGTTAGAGTATGAGGTGGAGAAAGTAATATTCTCCCACATTTTGGCTCTCTGTATTAGACCCATCATCAAGGAAATGATTAAAGAAAACATCAGAAACTAATAAATCTATACAATTGATCCCATACGAACATTGCAATTTGATATATTTCAAAAAAAGCACCCTAAAATTGAGAAGACTTATTGAATATTCAATATAAATAAAGAGGATTGACTTGTAGATCATCTGGGAAAGCATAAAATTTTTTTAAAAACATGTACTAGCGAAATAAAACATAACCTACATGATGTCATTTTGAAGAGTCCACTTAGTATTGTTTCTATCTGTCTCAATTCATCTATGATTTTTATTTTAAATTTAAAGTTTGTTGTTAGAGGGCTGAACAAAAATAATGTTTCAATTCTTGATGTGCGGGAAAGAGTTATCTAAGTTAACCGATGTTGGTGTACACCAAATGGTTCAAATCCAAGGACATGCATTGTAAGAAATTTTGATCTATGTATTGTTCAAGTACATTCTAATTTTACTATAAATTGTTTCCTAACAATATTATTTTACTAAGCATTTAGTTTTAGGATTGGTTTGGTAACTCAGGGTATTGGTACAAATCCATTGTTAATATATGTTTGGTTTAAATGTGATAGTTTGGTAGCTTGAAATTTCCCTATATGGTGATCATTGAATTCAATCCCTATAATTTCCATGTCAGCATATTGTGTATATTTTTTGAATATTCCATCTGATCCATTTATGAGAACATCTTGTATATCTTAGCTTCCATTGTAAATCTCAACTAATATGTCTTTTTTAACATAATTTTGTCTGCTAGGTTTGTATTATTTTTGAATAATTGTTCCACATTAACAAAATTATCATGTATGTCCATTGCATTGATTGTTATTAGTTTTCCAAGTGGAGAAAATAATATTTTTTTATTGTGTGCATTAACATCTTTTATCTTGTAAAAATGAAATGGAAATGTTTGATCAGTAGGTGTAGGACGTAAGAATTTGTTATTCATGTATGTTATGTCACTATTTGTTTGAGAGTTTGTTTGTATTATGTTAAGAATATCAATGAAGATTTCATCTTTTTATCTCATAGTTGTTTGTAAGGTATAGCATTTGATGTTTCCCATAAATTGTATGGAACTAGTTTTGTGTCTAATTTTATAGTTTGAAACACTGGACACTCATGTATAGGTTCTGCTTGATAGAAGTCACCATAAAAATAATGTATATACCACCAAAATATTTAGTAGTTGTTTGCACATGATGTCACACAACCTTTTATCTATGCAACACAACAACATCAGTCTAGCTAATGAGATTTCATGAATAACGATAATATGTAATTTTTGATATTCTTTTGTCAATATATGCAATTTTTTTGAGCTCAATGGAATAGTAGTGGATTTGTTAAATGGTATGAATAGTGAAGAGTTCAAATTTATTCCTCTAGTATTGTAAGCTTCTTTACCTCTATAGGCGAGTAGCAAGCCCTTTATCTTATTTGGGTCACTATCAATAGAGTTATTGTATATACGCAGTAGGCCTTGGTATATAACTTTGGTAGTGATTTTTTTTCTTGTTCCAACACCACCTTTTAGAAAAATATTCAATGGTTCAAGTAATTTATATTTTTTTTATTAGTATGTACTTTAATATGGCTTGTTACTCTTTGTTTAGCATTCTTCAAAAAATTGTTGTATTTTGTGTTGTCACCTAAGTTTGGATGTTTAGAAATTTCAAATGGTATTCTCATTTGTTTATTATAGAATTTAAGTTTTATTTTGTCTAGATTTGATTGCAAATCCTATTATTCATTATACTCGATGTTTAAGTTTTCAACATTGTTTGTTTATGTACAATTCTCATTTTTAATATTGACATCATTAATAGCATTGTTCAAATCACCCCATAGCTCATTTATATGGTATGTGTACTTTTCTTGATTAAGTTTTACTATTTTTCATTAGCAGTGAGCCTTTTTCACATGTTGTGAAGCCTTTTTTCAATATTTTTTCATTTTTGGAAAATGGGACATATAGTAAAATTTGTTCCCTATAATAGTTCTTGATGTCAACATGTTTATTGTATCTTATATATCGAACAATTTTTGGTCTATTTTTTTAAATTGTCCTTTTGTTGTTGTGTATTCTATGAAAAAAAATTCGAGACAAACATTTGCCAACATTTCAGGACATGCAATATAATGGTCAATCAAATTATTACAAGAAAGATTTTGTGATTCACCTAGCTCATTTTTTAGCTATGTGGAATTTTTCAAAATAAATGTACGATTTTTAGTAGTTGATGTGTCTATGAATATGCATTTTGTTGAACTATAGTTAAGAGGAAGTGAAAGCGCAATGTGTACAGCTTGCTGAGTAGACATTTGTTGTAGGTTCAACAAAGAATTAACAAGTTTAGTTATCATTTGAATCACATCAATGTTACGTTCTTTATGGTCTGTGTGTATTTTGTTAAATGATATTTTTATTGAGGCATTGAATTTTGTCATGTATGAGCTACAATACATTGTTGCAACATATGCATTTAGAAAAAATTGTGCATCTATATTTGCTTCCCATAGATATAGAATTTTCTTACAAAATGTGAGTTTCCTTTCTTTTCAAAAACATTGTTGGTATAAGAAATGTAGATTGAATGGCCAATATGTATTCTTGTTCATCTATTCTTATGTTCACTAGGAAATCCTCAAAAGATGTAGAGAAATCATAATTTGAACATTCTAAAGTGGATCAATTTTTTTCAGCCAAACACATGTTTCTTTTTTCATTGATGCATGGTTCAAGAATGCTTGTTGTTTTTATTGGTGGTTGTGGAAAACAAAAGCTACAATTTTTTTGGTCTTTTTGCATTATTTAGTATGGTGATGTATATGCATTTTAGCTATTTGTTTATTTAAAGTTTCAGTATTGCAAGTTATGTATTTGTCTACAAAATTTTCAATACTAGTATTATTTCATTTCCATAAATAGGTGCATCTTTAACCCATTTCATGAAATGGTCATGTTCATTTCCTTAGTTTTAGAATTATGTATTTGAAAAGTAGTCCAATACCTTTACAAAAAAATATCTCATCTAAACATATTAATTGTTTCATTTCATTAATTCTATGTTTATAATAGTGATTACAAGTGGTTAGATCCTTTTTAATCAAATAGGCAATGTCAACTTCATTAAGAATTTCATACTAGCTTTTTGTTGATTTTTTCTTGTGTGTAGAGTTGTAAGTTTTTACTTATTTACTATTTGGAATGGATTATTTCAACTTTTGCATACTAATCTTTTGTTTAGCTTTTTCCATATCTCTTGTTTTAGTTTACAAAGTGAGTTATGGAAAATAGTGTTCAATCCATTTGTGAGTTATGTAGAGTTGCAAGTTTTTACTTGTTTACTATTTTGAATGGATTCTTTCAATTGGTGCATACTAATCTTTTGTTTTCTTTTCATTATTTATTTTTTGGCTGTGCATGGTAAATGCCATTTATAATTATTATCTCCACTTCACCTGGCCTATAATGTGTATGCATGTCATTAACTTTGTAACATATGACAATGTATACTTTTGTTGGTTGTACAAATTTGTAATATACTTTGATAGTCATTTACTATTTTTTTATAAAACTTTAACTTTTATTTGAAAAATGTAGGATAGCCATTCAAAAAAAAAATCAGATCCTTCAATTCCACTTTATTCAAATGGATCCCCAAATTTTTCAATAAATGTTTTCAAATCAGTGACAACACAACTAATTTTAAAGTCATATTTTAGCATCTTTCAAGGAATTCATTTGATATGTTTTCTCTAGTTATCATTGCATTGCAAAAGGATTGAGCCATGTAGTGTCTAAGACATTGGTTGTCATATTTATTTTTTGTCAAACTAGTAATACTATTGAAAAGGCTATTACCACAATTTGATATTGATAATGTGTCTTTGCATAATCTAGAAATTTTATCTATTTTTTTCTTTTGTGGATTTTCTTTGGGAATATATTTGTTATAGAATGTTTAGATTTGTGAGCCTGTTGTTCAGGTGTCTGCACTTTTTTGCTTCGAAGTGATTTTTAATGTCTATTTTTATGATCTTGATCATGGAGCAGAATAGAATATGTTGTACTTTGTGAATTTTCATTGAAATGTAAGTACTTTCCTTTTCTTGTTAAATACCAAATACATATCTAAATATCTAACCACTTGGATAGCCATTTAATACAAAACAAGTCTTCCCAAAGGCCATACTCATTACAATTTGTCTTTGGAACTACAGATAGTCACATGCATCATAGATATGTACTAAAATCATGAACACCATGCATTTTGGATAAATTTTATGAGTCTAGCTCATATTCAAGTGAAAATAAAGAGTCAAGATCATTGATTGCTAGACAATTTAGAAAATGATCTACTATTTAATTTATTAGTTCAATTACTGTATACAAAGAGAGTTCCATTATTTTCACATTCTCAAATGATTTTTTGATCTTCCAATGGTTACAATAGTCTAAATGCCAATTTTTTAAATTCTTCTTCATCGAAAAGCTTTCTTCACCGCCCTACAGCATAGATCGGCCCACCCATCATTAAATTCGATTACAAAGAAAATAACTTTCAGCCAATCATTGTTGATTAACAATAGCAATGTAAAATCAACGAATGACATCATTCCATGTGTCGACACACCATTCATCCACCACTTTGACTATTGAACTAGATCAGTCAATTATGCCCTGAGCTTTGTCCACCACTCCACTGCTAGTCATTCATCAAAACCCAAAGGTAAGATGGTATACCGCTCTACCGCTACATATTCATAGGTATCCTATGGTATAGTGGTATTCACTACACTACCAAATCATAGGCAGAGGTCTCCTATGGTATATACACCACGCTACCACACCTCTCTAATAGGCACCTAGTGATATAGAGGTAACCGCACTACCGCGACCCGTCTTGTAAGTTCCTGCAGTAAGGAGGTAAACACTGCTCTACCATGCCATATCTTGAAGATCCCTGTGGTATGGTGGTTCCACCATGCTACCACACCAGATGACAAAAAGAGCCTCATGGTAAGGAGGAAAATTGCCCAACCATCAGACAATAAGAGTTCACCATGCTACCACCAAGAAAGATGAAGGACTTTGCGGTATAGCAGTAACACCGCACAACCGCTCCTTAGCTTAAAGAGACCCATGGTAAGGTAGTAACACCATGCAACTACCAAGCAAACCAGAGACCTCCATGGTAAGGAGGTAAACCATGCAATGACACCTCTTCTGAAAGCTCCCACTGATCATGAGGTAAAGTCATCAACACCAAGGGGACATTTGTCAATTCTCTAAGAGAGGTTCAAGCCAGCAAGTTGAGACACATTTTCCAACACATTTGTGTCAAACACGAGATGTGCATATAAATCCTCATCATTTGAATATCTCAAGAAAAATCCATGATGGTAGGTCAATATATGTCTCTAGGTCTAGCACTTCTAGGAGCTAATCAAATATAGTTCGATCAAATTATAGGGAGTCCTTGAGGATGACAAAACTATCAAGTTACTCGATCATACTAGAAACACAAAATGATATACTCATATATCATATATCATAATAAGGGCGGTCCAACATAATCCATCCTAGGTAAACATGGTTTTTAATCCTCCATCAAATACATGGTGTGCATGAGGCCCCCATGAAGGTGTGTTCCTCACCCATCAAGTGTTACTCCAATTGGTATTATCCTAATAAAAATTCAACATATGATGGGCATATCTACATCACCATGTGTAGAAGCCATGGTAGGTATATCTGGTCTTTGTCAGCATTTGGCATATCTCAATTGATACAATAAATATAATCAAATAATAAGCCATTGAGTGTTGTTTCCTCTTCTAGGTGTACCATCCTACCCTATATTGGTAATCATAAAACCTTGTATACACATTCAAGTGTCACAGTCATCTCCCCATTAGAAGATGGAATGTAGAGGTATCTATATTCCATCTCTCCATAAATTCTATCAATATAACTTTATAAATCTCTTGTTTCACATCACCAAAGTGCCTCAGCTCTAATTTTGATATTATCTCACTATGGTCACATAAGACTCCATACACATGAAATCCTTAATTCTCCTACATGTGTGGTGGTACCTATCAATCATCAAAACACTCATTCATATATTAAGCCAAATCACTAAATTTTAGGTCAAATTTTCTAGACAGTGGTGCCCCATAGTGGACTAGGGTGTGTATTAAGGACTCTAGCACCTATGTTGGACTAGGGTGCACAATTTGGATAGGGGCACCCCATATTTCATAAATCATATAAAAATGGAAATTGAGTTACTAAATACATTGCAAGTGATAGCATGACTTACCTCTTATGTTAGCACTCCTTGTGTGATGCAGTCTCTTAGGGAATCTAGCTGGGGTGCATAGTGTCGTGATAATTGTATTATATTCACTCCCATCGATTCTTAGAACCACTCATAAATCTCTCACACTAAAAAGTTAAATTAATGGTGAAAAAGTTTAAAGAATTCACTATTTATAGTAAAAATAGGAAATGAAGCATTTGTTTTTAACCTATCTTTTAAACTATTATCTACCCAAATCATCACAACTTAGGCTTCCAAACTTATATTTTTGCATCATTTGTTGTGTTTGAATCTTTTTTCTACCCTTCTTCTTCCCCAATTATTTTATTCTTGGTATTAATTTTATAAATGACCATAATAAAGGAATTATCATCAAAAACCTAAACAATTTGATGTGGAAAGATCGCCACCCTATTTTTACATCTAATAAGAAAGAAGAAAAAGGAGGAATACATCTACCTTCAAATTTAATTCTCCATAAAAGATTTTAGACTAACATATTCACTTGTATGTGCAAGATGATTTTAAATTTCTGACAAGTTGGTTTTACAAGATGTAGTTTCTAATATTGTGGTTTTACAAGTTACTATATTATGGTCTTTATTCTCTCACTTGGAAATGTTTTGCATCCTCTATAGTATCATTTTGGGTATCATTTTTCATATGTTATAATTTAATCTCATGTACTCTAGCTTGCATATTCATGTAGTATCATACAACTACTAAAGTGGGGGATAAATGTAGCATTATAAATTGTGCTCCCTAAGGGTGAAAGAAAAATTTCACACTTTGTTTGGTTATTTCATTCATATCCACTCCCTTTGTGAATTTTAGATCTACTTCCTAACATTTAATTTACCCTCTAACGTAAGAGAATGTGTTAATACTACCCTAAATACACCTTTCTAATAACATTTCACTTGGATTTGACTCTATTGGAAAATTGAGCACCAGTTAACCTTTGAAATTGACCATTCTCATTGTAAAGGATAGGAAAATAATTAGAAACATTTAATTTATGATATTTTTAATTTTATAACCTAAAGGATGGAAATATTTTTATTTATATTTTAGGACATAGAACAAAAATTTTTCCTCTCTTTCATTCAAGGAAACCCTACAGATCTCAATACAAGGATGGAATGGGGGAAATAGATCTACAATAGGATCTCCTAGGGTATGATTAATGAGTAAAAGGGGGTTCACCACCAAGATATGGCTTGGAAAGACAAGTAACATGCAAAACAAAAACCTAATGATATGAAAAAACTTCTCTAAATGACCTAGAAATGTATGCAAACTAGAAATCAAACCTATTTTGGTAATCAAACCTTGTAATGAAATCAAATGAGATAAAGGAATGATGAGTGAACAAAATGTAATGTTGCAACTCACCAAACCCTAGAAATAAAGTGCTATAAAAATGGATGAAATGCCTCCAATGGATGTAGATCTTGACTCTTTCTTGAATGTTGTAGATCTTTAATTGAGTACTTGCTTGAATCATGAAACCCTACATCACCATTGTTAGCGCAAACACAAACATGATGCTTAATAATTGAATATTTCTCCAAAATTATTGATAATGACTCTTGAATGCTCTTGTGAAATCAAATTTTCAATAAGGATGCTTATTCAGCTTGCTAGGTGTAAAATGAGTTAAATAACCTTGTATTTATAGTTGTTTATGACAAATTTATGGAAATTACAACAGTACAAGCTGAAATAAAATCTAGGAAGATAAAATCCCACCAATAATTTGAATTTAATTTAATTTTAAGCCACACAAGTCTAATACACCAAAAGTGGTGTATTAGTCCCATTAGGCTAGGCTATGAGACACATTTTTCAATAAATTCTTAGAGTCATGTTAAATTAGGATTGAGGCCCCAAAACTTAGGTGGGACCCATATTCCCAAGGCGGTGTATGACTCCTAGATCACTCAATCTGTGTCATACAATCCAAAAACATTAATTTATGATTGGTTATTACATATGTGTCAGGATTATCCTCAGAACAATCCATTAAATAAGGCTTGTGGATGCAAAATAAGGCAAAATAAGGCATAAAAAGCCTAATTTATTTATGAAAATGCTAGATTAGTGTGCAAGTGGAAGAAAACACTTTACAACATCCTAAATAAGGCACAACTAATTCCATTTAGTTCACAAGGGCCCAAACAAGTATGAAAATGTAATAGACAATATTTTTTGACACTACATTTAGCTACCACTTTAGTGAGAGGAGGAACTTGCTTCAAACTCACACTAAAGTAGACAACATATGCATCAAAAGGGTTTAAATTATAACAATGCTAGTAGGATAGGAAAAAAATGGCCAAGAGGGTTGTGCAAGCCCTAAGGATCAAGATCCTCTAGAAAACTAACATAGGAACAAGAGAACACACATGAAATTGATATAAGAAGCAATAAAAAGGAACAAGCATGCATTGCCAAAGACAAAGAGAAAAGAAAAAAAAAAGGGGGTGGATCAAGCTTTGACTATTTGTCGTACATTTTGTGGATCGTATCTAGGTTGTTTGTCCAAAAAATTCACACTCACTCTAATGCAACATAAATTCAGGCTATCGATTAGGTGAGTATCCAAAAAGGTGAGACATACACACATGATCGGTATGTGCTCACACACAAAAATAAGTGGCTATGGGAAATTCATGCCTATCTTTGGCTTCCCATACAACTAGACCAAAACTATACCTTATGATAACCTTGATAAAGCACCACAAAATAGTGATCTTTGAGATTTATGAGGTAAGAAAAAATTCATATGCTTGATCTACTCATGAACAAACATGATGGCTCCATAGGTGAGAAAAGTATGTTATGCAAGGAGGCCATATAATTGAAATTGTAAATGAAAAGTAGTGTAAGGAATGTTCAAAGGAGTTTTTCTTAGTTCACATAAGGTATTAACTTAGGGAACATCGTGCCTAATGTCCCCATGAGAGAACCAATCAAAGAATAAAATATTCATGACTTAGGAGATGTTGTGTGTCGCATCAAGCCACTAAGAGGAATATAATATGATAAGAGATATCATGCTCATGAAGGAAATCACACCCAATGTCAACCATAAAGTGAAAAACACATCACATGTAGTCAGAAGACTACACAATGAAACATGATTTATGCAAAAGAATAATGCAAATGTATGCCCCTACTTTAAATAAATTGCTAAACATCGTGTTGTGAGCAATTAATTTAAAGTAGAAAATTATAAATGATAACAATAAAAAGAACATGAGAGCTTACTTGGAAAGCCCTATGCCAAATGATATGTTTTCAAAAAAAGATATGTCATGAAAGAAAAGAAGGGGTTGCCCCAAAAATTAAATTCCAAACACATGAGGGATCCATGGATCTGAGGTCAGTATGTTTTTGCTACAATATTTTTATAGAGTTCAAAACTGTCATCATTAGCCAAATACTCATGGAACAAGAAGAATGAAACAAAGAGAGAAAAAAAGAAGGAAAATCCTTTTGGGTCAACATGGAAGAGACATGATGTCTCGACGCCTTGTGTTATCCCCGAAAGGAAAACACAAGACAAATGAATACAAAATATAAAGGAAAATATTTTGGGTCAACATGAAAGAGACATGAATTTCTCAATGCATCGCATCATCCCCAAAAGGAAAAAAAAATGAAAAATGAAAAGATAAAGAAAAAGGTAAAAGATTTACAACATAGAGAAGAATATAGGTACAAATAGAAGAATGTCACAAAGAGGGAGGGATGCATCAAACAAAATAACATTGGGGATCACATTACACACATGCAATCACATACAAAATATGAAATGGAATTATTATAAAAGACTAGTAAGGCACATGTGAGTCAACCTATTAGTAGGTCCTCTACATCTCAATCATGTTCATCATATATAGAAGGTGGAAAAATATACAAAGGGACAATAGCAAGTGCTGAACTAGGGAAATCACCAAGTCCAACACTCTTCTTAGGAGAATTGTCATTTAAGCTCATAGAAGAGGATAACAATCTATTCACTTCATTATGCACCTCCTCATCAAGTTTAGCAATCTCCTCGTCATCATCTAAATTAATCACAATAGGAAGTCTAATGATAATGTCCACAAAAGGGTTTACCTCCTATTGCAGTTGTGCTATAAAATATTTTTGTTTCAGTGAAGAGGGAGACTCGTCATTTATGCCTATGCTCTCTAGCATTTCTATTTCTTTTATTATGATTTTCAAGTTGCGTTTGTGTAGGAGTGGGTTTTTCAATAGTAGGTTTCTTTTCTTCCCTAAGGGGAGGAACATAAGGAACCATGGAAGGTTGTTCAACCACTTTCTCTTTAGCTTTGTAAACTTGTTTTATTTTAGGAGGCATAACCAAATTTCTTTTGTTATCTCTTGGTCTTGTGTAGGAGATAGGAAAATGATCTATTTTAGGTTGGTATTTGTTGTTTGGAATGTCTTTAGGTTCGATCATGGTTTCATCGAGGATGGTAGGTTGGGTCATAGGCTAAGGAATTTTTTTAAGAGATAGTTTCGCTATTAATTTTTCCTTGAACTTCTGATAGTATTTGAGAAAGAAGTCTTCTCGAGGTTTAATAAGTTCCATAGCCTTTGGCCAAAAAAATATAATGAAAATTTCCCTCATGAGGACAAAGCATTAAAGCCACTATCATTGATAGTAAAGATTTCATTGTGAAAGGGAAACTTTAAGCATTTGTACACGATCAATTAGATGGCTTCCATGGAGCATAGCCATCAGTAACCAAGCTTCACATGGAATCAGTTTAACTTTGAGATGATGGAGAATCATACATCTAATGTTTTCAATCCTATTTGTAAAGGAAGAGTGATCAATCCCATCATAGGGCAAGCAAAACCATTATGCATCTTTATCCATGCTTTTAGTTTATCATATGTTTCTTGATAGAACTTATGCACAAGTAAGAAATCTTCCATGATCACATTCTCTTCACATGTGGGATCAATTAATATCGCATAATTAGTGGGCTTATCATAGATTTTGTCAACTATGTAAAGAGGACCATCAAGTGCATGTTTAAGTGTGTCTTTAGATGAGAAATCAATGTCAAGAGGCTTTTTAGTTCAGCCCTTATGAGGTATAACTTTGATTAATCCAACCATATATTATGTAGGACCTTGTTCATCAATATCTATGGGATCTTTTTGAATAGTATCATTGTTGTTGTCATCTATGTCAACATTCATCACATCATTCTTTTGAGTTTTTCTAGCTTTCACAAATGAAATGTTATGACTAGGCATAGTGTTGGTAAAGATTTACATGTTTGGTTGGAGTGGCAACAAACTCATTTCCTTTATCATTAACACCTCTAATTGAAAGTCGATTGGAATCAATGAAGTTTTACACAAGATGTTTAAGACACTTACAATGTTTCGTGTCATGTCCATTTTGTTGGTGATAATGGCAATATGAATTGGATGTAAAGGTCAGTGGTAAATTTTTATTAGGATCGGGATTTTTAACGGGAGGCAAGGTAATAATTGTTTGTTCTAAAAGTTGACATTACGTTATGTTTAGGGTATCGGGTAAAGGGGTGAATTCCCTAGCCAGATCCCCAAATGCGAAAGGATTTGTCTTCCTTATAGCAGCTACTTGGATATCAACATGTTGAGTTGGTTGAGGGGTATTTAGTTGAAGGAAGCCTTTATTCTATTCTATTTTCTAAAAGGTTGGTTATTATTTTTGTTTACTAATTCAAACTTCTTGGGATGGGAAGAGGTGGTTCTTCGTTCACAACTACTAACTGAGTTTTGATAATCACGAAGGGTAGTACAAAGGTGCATGAAGGAGGCTAACTTCATCATGGTAAGATTATCTTGTATCTTATTTAACAAGTTCTCAATTAACATCCTTTGAAGGAGAGGATTGACAATCTTCACATCAATTTTGGAATAAAGTGATTGGTATTGTGAAATAAAGTCAGTGATCTTTTCATCATATTTTTTCTTCCATATCATCAAATTGGCTAGGGTCATCTTAGGAGTCCTATTCACTTGCAAATGGTTTATAAATACCTCAACAAGTTCATTGAATAAAGGAATTGAGTTGTTCGGTAATGAAGAAAACCATTCTAAGGTAGTATCCATCAAGGGTCTAGGAAAAATCTTAGCCAAGAGCTTATCCTCAAGAATAAAGTCACTACGTTAGGAACTATAAGTAGAAACATAGTTAGAAGAATATATTTCCCCCAATATTTCTTAAATCTAGGCACCTCTATACCTTGTGGCATCAGTGTTCTTAGTATCTCCAAATATAAGGGATTTTATTTTACGTAATGTGTAGGTTGGCCATTTAAATTCTGGTTTATGGTGGAAAATTTCTTTTGGAGGGACAAAATAATTTACAAAAGTTAATTTATGAGAGGATCGTTGTTTACATTTTGAGATGGAGGTGAATAAGGCAGAGGTGTGTATGTGTTTGAGGGACAAGTGAATTGAATGCTTATAGGAGGTAGAGTGGTAGGAGATATGACGTGTGATGCCACCATGGTACTAGGGATTCTAGCAATAATACCCAAGGAAGGAATCACATTACTTAGAGGTTACATAATTATTGTAACTTGAGGATTGGTAAAGGTAAGAATAGAGGCAATTTTTGTGGTAGGAGGAATGTGAATTCCTCTTTAGCTTGGTACATTATTTAAAGGCAAAGCACAACTAATGGTTGAGATAAGATGTTTTCCAAAAATATAAACGAGGTTATGCACAAGGTCAACTCCTTCTTCACTTTCAATCATGTGATGCATGTTATCTATGATAGGGATAGTAGTGGCTGAAATTTTTTCAATACTTACCTGATTTTGTAGCTTTACATGGTCTTCATGAATTTGGGTTATGTTTCCTTGCGGAATACTAGCAACCATTATTTCAACACTTATCAAAGTACTTGAAGGAAAAGAATTATTAAGGGTATTTCCATACCTAGTGAACTAGTGTCAACACTAGTAGTGAAAAAGAGATAATCCAAGATCCATGATGATTGTGCTATTGCAGGATGACATGAGTCTTCAACTTCATCTCACTATAGTATTAACAATAAGACACCAAGTTGAAAAGCTCATGGAAAGGGAAATCAAAGTAATGAAATATGCAATGAACACAAAATAAATACTATTCTATAATGAAGTGAAGCTAAATGCAATGAAATTAATGAAACAAAAACTTTGGAAGTTGAAACAAAAAACTAACAACAACAAATTGAAACATAGAAACAAAGTTTTGAATGCTGAAAAATGCAATCTAAAATTTGAAATAGGACTAAATCACCCAGAGGGGTGTATGAGTCCCACTTAGGGGTTTTTAGGGTTTTGGATGTTGATTAACAGTCACCTTAAAATATCGAAAAATTAGGAAAAATCACCTGTACTGGGACTAAATTGCCCATATGGGCATATGAGTTCTAGTTTCGGGTTTTGGTAAAGATTGAAAAAAACTCCAAGTGAAAAGTTATGCTTTCGGGCTAGGATGATTTCTAGGCTAAGTGAAAATTCATATTTCAAATTATATTCAATCATGCAAGATGCAAAAATGCAACCTATATGTAATTTCACTAATGTAAGATTTAGAAACACTAGAATGCCAATTAAGTAATGAAAACCCTAATGCAAATTTAATGCAAGCTAAATCTAGGACTATGATGCACTCCAATTCTAAAAATAAAATTTTCTAAATGTAGGTTCACCAAAATGAAGGATGTAAAATTGTCAGTCTATAGTTTAGGACATAGAACAACAAATTTTCTTCTCTTTCATTCAAGGAAACCCTAGAGATCTCAATCCAAGGATGAAATGGAGGAAAGAGATGTAATAGGATGTACTAGGGTATGATTAATGACTAAAAGGGGGTTCACCACCAAGCTAGGGCTTGGAAAGAAAAGTAACATGTGAAACCAAAACCTAATGATATGAAAAAACTTCACTAAACATGACTTAGAAATGTATGCAAAATAGAAAGGAATTTGAGAAATCAGAGGTGTACACCTAGAAACCCATAATAGCATGAATGGAGATCTGAAATACTGAAAATGCTAAAATGAATACACACTGGGACTCCTGCACTAGACTGGGTGATTTAGTCCTAGATTAGGGTTTCTAAGCAAGAACATAAATCAAGTAGAGACAAGTCTAGAACTCCTGAAAACTGTAAAGTTCACTATATTGGGAGTTAGATACCAGAAGTGGCATATCAATACTCTTTGGATTTTTGGAGGATCAAAGTTTGAATCTACTCTTCAATCTTTGCTTTGTCCTCTTAACTTGGTTTCTAGATCTGAACTGGAATATCTTACTTTGTAGGTGTCCTTCAATGGTCTTTTAAACAAGGTGGCAACTTGGACAACTTGGCAATCTTGCTCCTTAGAGGGTCTTCAACCTAGATATTCAAATCACACAGTAAAGAGAGGGAAAAATGTTATTTTGTTAGTGGAAAGGGGTTTTCCTTTGTCAAACCCCATTTTGGTAATCAAACCTTGTAATGAAATCAAATGAGATAAATCAATGATGAATGAACAAAATATAATATTGCATCTCACCAAACCCTAGAAATCAAGTGCTACAAACATGTATGGAGTTGTTCCAATGGATGTAGATCTTGAACCTTTCTTGAATGTTATAGATCTGGAATTTATTACTTGCTTGAATCATGAAACCCCAAATCACAATTGTTAGCTCAAACACAAACATGATGCATGATGACTTCAACATGATGCTTAATACTTTAATAATGATCCAAAATTTTGTATAATCCCTCTTGAATTCTCTTGCTGACTCTTGAATTCTCTTATGAACTCAAATTTTTGATAAGGATGCTTATTCAACTTGCTAGGTAAAAAATGTGTGAAATAACCTTGTATTTATACTTATTTATGCCAAATTTCTTGAAATTACAATGCTACAAGTCGACATCAGATCTAGGAAGATAAAATCCCACCAATAATTTGAATTAAATTTAATTTTAAGCCACGCAGGACTCATATGATACAAGTGTCATATGAGTCCCAATAGGCTAGGCTATGGGACACATTTTCAAGAAATGCCTAGATTCATGTGAAATCAGGATCAAGGCCTTGAAACTTGGCTGGAACCCATACACTGAGGGTGATCCCACAATAATGGGTTGCAATTTTTGGCCAAACTTGACATTGAAATCAGCATTTTTCACCAAATCTTCACTTTCTTACACCTATAGTAGGTAAACCATTAAAATTTTGAAGATGAGTCAAACTAGTGATTTGTGAGATTCTACATGTATATTCTAATTATATTTTAAAAATAAAAATAAAAAATAAATTGTGAATCCTTTTATATAATTTTTAATAACTTTTTCTTCTACTAAACAACATTTTTAAAAAGTGGTGTTTACTTCGAACCACATAACCTTTTTTATAGAAAGGATACAGTCCCAATTTTTAAAATATAGATTTTTCACACCAATATCTAGTGCACGGATATTTTTTATAATTTTTTGTTACATATTTTGTTTAATTAATTTTCCAAATCAGAGTAATTATAATTTGGATAGAGGTGTACTTCAGCTGACATAGCCTTTTTTGTATGCATTTGAATTAACATATTCATTTTTATTGGAATAAGGACATTAATACCTGGTGCACATGTATTTTTAGATTATTTTTTTCTCTATTTTTCTTATTTTTCCTATGTGTGAAACAAAGAACTTGATTTTCACTGAAAAACTTATGTTCATAAGAAATAAAAAATAAATATAATAATAAAATTAAATATGTTTAAAATTATACTTTTTGGGAAGCTTATTATAAGGGCTACATACTTACAAAACATAAATTTTAAATAAATTCATTTGATCACCCAAGAGGTAAATCGAAAGTGGTTTTGTATCAAAATTTTGATAGGTGTAGAGGAGACTCCATTATAGGTATGGTTTAAAACTAATGGGGTTCTATCCACAGGGGTTTTATCTAAGGGGTTTGATGAAACCCCCTTTAATTAAAATCATTTAAATGGAACCTTTAAAGTCTTAAATCATTATATTTTCCAAAAATAGGTCACTTGAGGAAAAAATTAGGATGTCACATAAAGTGCAATCCACTATTGTGGCAACACCCCCAAGGTGGCAGATGAGTCTCAGATCACTAAATCTAGGCCATACAATCCACAAACATTAATTTATGATTTGTCATTACATATGTGTTGGGATTATCATCAGGAAGATGCATTAATTAAGGTTTATGGATGTAAAATAAGATCAAATAAGACATAAAGAAGCCCAATTTCTTAATGAAAACCCTTGATTAGTGTGAAAGTGTAAGAAAACAATTTGCAATACCCTAAATAAGGCATAATTAAGTCCATTTAGTTCACAACATCCCAAATAAGTGTGAAAAATGTAACAGACAACATTTTTTGACACTACATCACCCTTCTTTGAAGTATATTTATTACAAATTGTTACTAAATTTATTATAATCTTAAGTTTATTAGAACCCTAAAGGATTGTTGCATAGTGTATCATACTAGGTAAATCATGTTGTATTGTATTTAAAAAAATTGTATCTTAAGAAATCTATGACTAAGAACTATCCTCAATTACATCATCAAATCTAGTCACCTAAAGAAGAGATCTAAAACTTGAAAGGAGTGCTTTCTTACAAAAACCAATATCAGTAGCTAAAACAATGATTCATAGTTTCTAGGGATTCATTGCAAACCTTAGTTATTTTATCCTTCAGAAAAACCTATGGCATAACACTCCCAAAATTGGCAAGAATCAAAGTGCACAATGGGCTATAATCCAACAAATTATTTTTTCCCAACCCTTGATTCAAAGATACACATCTTTCATGTGGAGAGTTAGATCAAATCAGTCACAACTTGGAGAGAACATTAGAATTAGAGGTTAATATAGAATAAACCACCAACATAATGAAAGATTCCATAATATAGAATAAACCACCAACATAATGAAACATTATTTTAGGGAATCCATAAATAACATAAGAATAAATTATAGAAAATAAAAAGGATTATTTCTAAATTTGAAAAAAGCACATGATTTGAAAGAATGATGTTATAGTGTTTTGCCTTACATTTCTTCCATCTTTCAAAGTCAAACTTTACATAGACCTAATATTCCCTCACTAGATAAAGTTGACAGAAAAAAAAATGATGTAACTTACAAATCAATGTTTGAAAGCATGATCTATGCTTCACAATATAAGTATGAAATAAAAACATTACTGAACATTAGAAACATCCAAGCAATTTTTTTTTTATTGATAAAAATAGATTGTATTTATATTTGAATAAGAAAAAACACATGTACATGGAACAACACAATTGCCATCAAATAACCTAAGCTTATGCAACAATGAATGGCCATGTACCATGGAATACCTCACCTAGTTACCCAAATACTTTTTTGGGTGCCAATATATTTTACTATTTTTAAATTCTATATTTTACTCACCCTACACAACATACCAATAACTAATTTATCAGTTTAAGTTTTAGTATCATCATTATAGGTGAAATTTGAAAACATTAAGAAAGCTGCATAATTTTAAGTTGTGGTCATATTGTAATATCACATTGTGAAATTTATTGCAGGGACTAAAAAAAAAAAAAAAAACTCCCAAATCCATTTTCTTTTTGGTATCATATGAGTGAAGTACTTCCTTCTCACTATGAAATTGACATATGATAAGAAGTCATTAACAACGCTGATTGTATGGTTATGTTATTCACTATTTTCAATAATTTTAATGCAATGACTCACGATAGATACAAAGCTGTCCAGCAACATGAATTCTCATTCAAAAATAATCCATTGGAAAGTTGTGAATGTAAACGAGAAGATAAAGGAAATAAAACAGAAGTAATACACATACATAACAACATAACACGAGTTTTAACGTGGTTCACCATAAATGGCTACATCCATCAGAAAAGAAGAGAACAATTGTATTATCCGTTATTTGATACATGGTCTGTACTCATGTATTTATACAAAGCTCTTCGGATACTAAGAGACAGGAGAATAGCAACAATCATGTGACTATTGAACTTCACATCTCAACAATCTCCCCCATGAAGTCCAACTAGCACAACCATGCACTCTCATCCCTTGCATTTCCATTTTGTCTTCACGTCACAGTCAGACTGGAAGTTTTCAACTTCGTGAAGTATTGTTCATGAACACAGCGAATTAACCTTCTCCAAATTCGATCAGAAGCAAACACATCTTTCCTTACAAATTTTTAAGGTCCAAACTCACCTATAAATTCATAATCAGGAAATCCATCATCAACTACTCTTTCGAGATCAATATACAGTGCTCCCTTTTTTCCCTTACTACTTAGGCCCAAAGTGTCCATCTTTGTTGCTAACATGCTCTCCTCAAACTACGTATATGCATCAAAGATAATACAAAAATCCTGCACAACTATAACTACCATCATCTTTGAATTATCAAAAGGACCCATGGGGTGTCCATCATTTTCCCTGCAGTTCCCAGTTGCCTCTATCTTGGATGCATAAAGTAGAGGATATACCATGACCCTGAAGCTCTCCACAGGAAGCGCTAAAGACCTAGCAATAAGAAAAAATTTTCTGGTCCAAACTAGATTGGTCGTGGAAATAACCCAATTTAAATGAATTGCCAGAGAATTTTCACTCATAATAAGTTTATCCCCTGCCAGATGGCTCATTCTCTTGGAACTGAATTCCTGAAATTCTGCACTCTCTTCTTCATACCATGTAAATTCAATGTCCTGAAAATCCTCCAACACTAGAGTCCCAAAGTCACATAAATCATCCAACATATTAGTCCAGTCAAAATTTCTGACTAATTCAATTTCTACCAAGTGAGAACTTAGAGAATCATATTGGTCTTCTTCAGCTAGGGGCACAAGTGTTTCATCCACTTCGAGATCAACCTTGGGAACTTCTCCATATAGTTCATCACATTCCTCATTCTGATCTTCCCCGTTCACATCTTCACTACCTTCTTCAATGCCAAATGAATCCCATGACCTGAAAGCAACACACAGATCACCTACATCTGAATCACCAATACTTTGGCTGCATTCGACGGAGCTTGTGTACTCATCCAAATCCCACCTATTATGACTGTTAATTGCCAGCGTGGCATCCCATCTACTATTCCTAGGGATGGCATTAGGGGCAAACCAAACCGAAGAAACATCTTCTATTTTCTTCAAAGCCTTATCATCCAACACTTGAGTAAATTCTACTTCCCTTTTAGACATTTCCACTTGCACAAGATCACTCTTTGTCAAATCTAGCTCCTCTAGAATGTCCACCTCAGTGCTCTCTTGGAGCAATGAATCATTCAACACACTCTTCTCTTTTCCCTTACCATGAATTTCCTCAATTCCTTTGTTCAGGTAAGCTACCTGAGATCCTCCAAGGCCGTCATAAACACTGAAGAAGTGCAAAGTGCTGCCAGATTGTTCATCTTTTATGCAATTTGACATGGGAAGAATCGAAACCGAGTTTTCGATTTCTCTGCGGCATCCACAGAAGGAAACCATACCGTGCTCTAGGTAGGCAAAGTTTTTAAAACAACTGTCAATACTCTCCAAGGGATCGTCTGCAGTCAATTTTACGCTTTTCTCCAATCCACCATTGAGGATAACGGCAGGAACAAATGAGCTCATAGCTCCAGACTCCATGGAGGCTTCTAGAATGCTTCCCATCAAGCTCGATTGTAGGGGCAGAAAGGCAGCTGCAGGAGGACTTTTCCCAACCAAGGACTACTGCTGGCGTTGAAAAACCTTGAGCGTCATCTCATGAGCTAACTCATCCTCAATGTGCTGCTATTCATCCTTCTTGCCCCTAACTTTGGCTACAGGCCTCACACAAGACTACCTCAACCCCAAATTAATTTTGATGGCCGTCTCCACAAGATTGTAGGGGTGACTGTCAAGGTCTCTTTCTTTGTCGTCTCTACCAACATAGGAGCGCATGAACTTTCCTACTTTCTTCGGCTTCCAACCAGACAACTTCTTATCCAATGCAAGCTTCTCCAAGTTGTCCGCTGGCATATCCTCCACCTTCAAAAATGTCGGCAACATCTCCATTCTTTCCTTAGACTGGTCTTGGATCTCCACATACCCATCCGAGTGGGCAACCGAAACGTCACAGGGTGGAAACCGCCTACCTTCCATAGTGCTAATGGTGTCAAGCTTCTTCACCAAACATTTGACATCATCGCCTTCTTTGTCCTCCTTGGCAACAAAAGAGCCCTTGTTGTGCCTACTGCCAGCAACTCCTCTTTCGTCTGGACCTTTCCTGCCACTGCTAGCCTGCAGGGCTTTCTTCTCGGAGTCCTTCAAATTGGCCACCGTTGTACTCTTAGCCTCTTCGGTTTCACATTTTTCCTTATCAATGCCTAGTTCGATAAGGAATATGTCCAACTCAACCAATTCCATCCTTAATTCTTCATTTTTTTCTCTGTAGAAAGCTCCCACTTTTCTACAAATTTCTCTTTTTCCTTCTCCATACAGTGTATTCGCTCTCTTAGCATCAAAATCTCATCCTTTAGAAATACAATTTCTTTGTTTAGATGTTCCTCCCAATTCTCAGCCTCTTCCTTGGGTTCATCTTCACTCGCATGGTACCAAACTAAATCCTCCTCTCCCAAGGGGGCATCCTCATCATCTTGGAAGACTAACTCCACAGTCTCTCCTTCAACCAACGATTGCTTCAAACCCTCTTCTTCAGCCGAATCCAAACTGCTAAGAAATTCCCCAATTATAGAATCAGCCTCCTCATCATCAACTACAAAATTAGTTATACCCATTAAAGTATATGGGAAGTATTGAGAGGCGCGAAACGAGAAACCGTTATCCATTTCCCAAATTTCACCTTCTTCTTCTCCTCCTTCCATCTCCGCTCCTTGGTTCTAACCAAAAACTCAATACTACTCCACAGCTCTGATACCAATTGTGAATATAAACAAGTAGATAAAGCAAATAAAATAGAAGTAAAACACACACACAACAACATAACAAGAGTTTTAATGTGGTTCACCATAAATGGCTACATCCACCAAAAAAGTAGAGAACGATTGTATTATCCTTTATTTGATACATGATCTATACTCATGTATTTATACACAGCTCTTCGAATAAGAAGAGACAGAAAAATAGCAATAGTCATGTGATTGTTGGGCTTCACATCTCAACAAAAGTTGTATGCTAAAATGTAGACAAAAACAGAAACAAAATCAATGAGGTAGCCATCCATGAGAACAGTAACATACGTAGGCATTATCTAAGAACCATACTGAATGGACATATGTTTAAATCATTGACCAGTCTCACAGTTGAACATTGAAATTTTTAAACTGAAATAGATTAAAATAAACAAAGTAGCTCTCAAAAAGTTCAATCATTGAAGATAATTTAATTGGCTGCAAAGGCCCAAGTGAATAAACTATATACAATATAAAGAGGTGAAAAAGAAATTAGGTTAAAATCTTATACCTGTCAATTATGTGGTGTTTATTAATCAAACCATGTGATACCCACAAACTCCGAGAGTATTCCAGATGCATCTCCTTCCAACAAAATTCCAAATAACCTATAAATTATTTGTATCAGAATCTTCTAAACCTTTATAGACCATAGACAAATTATATTGTTTATAACGATAGTTTCTCAGATTTAGGTTTTAGTCGGTTTGATTATGCTGTACGTATTCATTCGTAAAAGCTTTCTTCCCTCATCTAGAGGAATGATTCAACGATGGGGATTGAGGGTAACAACTTTATCTAGCCTAGCTCATCAAATCCAGATTCTGTGTAATAAACGCCAAAACAATCCACTCCAGCTAATTTAAATAGCATGGATTGCTTGACCAGAAGCGTCTTATTGTGACAGGTATATCTGAAATTCATGGAGCAGTCAACAACTGAGAATTGCAGAAAGTTCCAATTGTTCTTTATTATATTTTATAAGGATAAAATTGTGAGCAGGGCGAAGGTATCTTACCGTGAGATCATGGAAATGAACAAAATATTATATCTTGAATGTGATGTATACAAATATTTGACTGAAGTTTTAAAACAATGGAAAATTCTATATGAGATATAATATATATTGTTTTAATAGAAATATTTAAGGATCATTTTCAGAATTAGAAAATGGTCAGGTAAAGAGTATTTATAATAAGGGTAAGTATAAATTTACAGATACTCTTTTCCTTTTTCATTTAAATATTATTTTTTAAATATTCAAGCAGTCAATAATAATTTTATATTTTATTCATATCAAAAATGGTAAATCTTTATTTATTTTTAAATGAATTTTTGACATTAAGTAGAATATGGAATTTAATTTATGTTGTTTCAATAGAAATAATTAAAAATCATTTTTAGATTTAAAAAAGAGTAAGGTGAAGAGTAATTAGTGTTAAATTATTATATGGATAAGGATAAAAGGATATAGAGAGTGCACGGGTAGCAGAGTTGGCTTGAGTTTTGGGTATGCTCCCCAAGATCTTGGGTTTGACTTTGACCTCCGGACTTATCCGATGCATGTGGCATGTGGCTTGTGGCTTGCGTGCAGTTGCATGCATCCTCGGGGATTAGTCTCAATGTGTGTGGCTTGTGGGTAGTTGCATGCATCCCTAGGGATTAGTCACGCCTTAGCTCACCTCCCCAAAGTAATGTGGGAGCATTGGGGTAAGGATAAAAGCATATATATAGTCGGATAAAAATACAAAGTTGTGTCACACCTCAGTTTGTCTCCACAAAGTAAAGTGGGAGCGTTGGGATAGGGATAAAAGCATATATATAGTTGGATAAAAGTACAAAGTTGTGTCACACCTCAGCTCGCCTCCCCAAAGTAAAGTGGGAGCGTTGGGCTAGGTCGCATTAATTTGCCTCTCCAAAGTAAAGTGGGAGCACTGGGCTAAGGATAAAATCATATATATAGTCAAGCAAAAGTACAAAGTTGTGTCACACCTCAGCTCGCCTCCCCAAATTAAAGTGAGAGTGTTGGGCTGATCGCAGGATACCCTAGGTCAAGAACAGAAAAAAAAAACATATATATAGTCAAGTAAATGTGCAAAGTTGTAACACTTTTATAACGAAATAGTTTTTCATAAATTAATAGTATAATTTAGTTGCTATAAATTTTATTTTTTTCTTTCAAATTTTTTTGTGTTTGTTTATAAGTTGAATATTTGGTGCATGAATATATTTTTTTTCAATTTTTATAAACACATATTTTTAAATAAATATTATAATGTGTGTGCATTATAATGTAGCTATTTCCATTTGATGTCAACCTTTTATTTAAATATTTATTTAAAATAAAAAATATATATACCATCTTGATATAGATTCTTTTATTTCGTGCATGATATTTTTAAAAATTTTCATAATATTTTTTACGTTGTTTTCTTGACATGGTAAGCAACCTAATATTTTGTGCTATAATATACTTTTAGTGAAAAATAAAAATAAACTATAAATAATAATTAAACTATATTAATCTACAAAAAGGTATTTTTAATATTAAAAAAAATATTAATAGGTGTTGTTGATACAACAAGTTTTTCAAATAACCAAATTTTAATAATCAATTTTTTCCATAAATTAGCCTCAAAGTAGTATTACATATTATTTAACGTATTATTTTAGTTGGAAAAGTTGTGAAAATATCTAATTTAGCTACAATTAATCTTACTAAGTCATTTGTTTAGCAAAAAATATTTTTTTATTAGAAATACTAAAATTCAATTGTGCTGATAAGTTGGCTAAAAGCGTGACACAAATTTGTACTTTAACTCATTCTTTTCTTTCTTTACTTAAACATCATTATATTTAATGTTAGGTAGTCAAATGATTCTATATATATTCATATCAAAAAGTGTTAAATATCTATTTTTTATTGACCAAAATAGACTTTTTCATTGATGAACTAGAATACGTAAAAGAATAGCTAGTCTTCTTATTCTTCATTTTGTCCTTGTTTCTTTTTGTGACTTAAATATAATGTTGAAATTTTTAGATTATTTTGTTTAGTATAAAATTTAAACCTATTATTTCACTTATTATATATATAATTAGTCCTCCAATTTTAATTGTCTAGATTGATATTTGTTATAGATTTTCATTAACTATGGTCTAAAATAGGGGGTATGAATCAATATACTACAATCATACATGAAATAACCTTGTCCCTCTTTTTTTCAAATTTCTAATTATTAGCTCCCCAAGTTAACACTATTTGTATTTGATAATTACTAATATTACCTAAAGTTAGTAGCTAAGATCTTGTATTCAAGAACATGAGCTATAGAGCTGCAAAGTTCCAATGAAAATGTGCAAGAATAGTCTCATTTTTATTTGTTGTGTTTGCTATATTTACCAACTTAATAGTAATCTTGAAAATTTTCAGATGGTGACATGTAATATCATAAGAAATTTTTTGGAATAATGTGTTAGGGAATCTATTGATAGACCTAGTAAAAGATACTTATAGGCATGGTATAATAATTTTACTCCAAATGAGAACAATGGCATGGGTACATTAGGTTACATCATCATTTGTACCATGCTCATCTAGGACTACTTAAAAAACAAAGTCATGCGTCTCTACATATGCTATCAAGTCCACCTGAAGGAAAATATTTGTTTCATTCATAATACAACATTGTGGTCTCTAAGATCAATGCTACTATAATTTCTTTCAGAATCTAGAGAAAACTAAGTTGCTCAAATTCACTATGTTATCCGATAGATATAATTTTTGAAACATTTGTTGATGCCTTGTGTTAATCAACACCTCATTATTTTAAACCATACACTTTCCACTATTGAACGCAATGAGAATGAACAATAAACATTTAAGGCAGTACATCTCTAGCCTCATAATTATTCACTTTTCTCAGCTTGTATAAAGTGAGCTGGGCCATAATCTATGGAATTTGGTTAAGAAACACATTTCTTTATTCATAAGAACATACAACCTTATGTCAAGCTTGAGTAAAATAATTTTTTATTAACAAATGCAAGTTGATTATGAATCAATAAATAAAAAGATAATAATGAACTATGGTAAAGGATACAAAGAAATCCAATAGCACACATACTATAGCATCCACAAGCCATGACATATTTGGCTTTAACAGTTCCCACTCTAGAGTCCTTACAAGTAGACTGAACATAACACCATAGCAAGAAAATGGAACATGTGTTATGTTAACATCCTTAGGCATCAAAATAGCTCTTGAAAACATAGAGCATAAAAGAAAACATCAAATATAGCTTTATACATTCCCACATAGGTTATATTCCCTATTAGAGAAAATATGAACATCAGTTGATTCAGACCTTGATAATAGAAGAAAATACCAAGGGTGGATTATATCCATGCAAGCCATATTCAAAGTCGCTTGTCAATGAGTTTAAAGTGTAAGCATACTTGAACTAGTCCTGTCCTAATCTACAACCAACATTTATCATTAATTACATAGTTATCTTGTGCAGTAGAAGGTTAAACATTCAACCAAACAAATTACAAGAATATAAACTTAGACCTTAGAAGATTTGAAATGCAATTTTTAAGAACTTACATTTAAATTGATTTGTGAAACTTGTGCACCAATATAGATAGCAACCATAAGCCACGCCACACAAGTTCCTAATGTCTTCACGTGCATTCCAAATGGACTGCCATATGGTCTCAATAATTAAATTAGCACCATAAATACTCAAGCAAAAGACAATTTTTGGTTAATCACATATCTAGAGATACCCACATAGAGTATGTTTTATGGTGTACCTACAAAAGTTTCCTTCTTGCTATTATAATAGAAGATCTCTTGTCTAATAGTGATGAGTAAGAAAATGAAGTTGTGTTGTTATAAGTGGGAAAGTCTGAGTAGTTTATCCCACCAACAAACAATATTGTTGAAACCACCTAAATAGATGAATGCAAAAAGAAAAAAACCATTATAATGGTAAATACAATTAGAAATTAATTAGTTACGTGAATTCCATGGTATGTGCTTCGACATGTCTAAAGAAACTTACAAAGCGAAGGGCTGATGCAAGAAGTTGGGTCCACAAAAAGCTAAAAAAGTGGAAGTGTTTTTGCTGTTTTTCAGAATTTGTCACACTTGGACTTAAAATTTGAGGCACTTATGCAATGAATTTTTTAAAAATTCAGTAATATGAAATTTATAAATTTGAATCTAGTTTATAAATATGTAAATTATTCAAATACCCAAATTGTAGAAATCAAATTTTGATAAGGATCTATAAAAACCACTTTTTAAAAGTCCCTATTTTTTTACCATACCATGCACGTGTACGGACACCACTTTTTTACCCAAATAAAAGTATTTTGCTAATTCCTTTTGAGGAAAGAGAGCTAACAACATGAAGATTGATGAGGAATTTTTTTTGTAATTTTTTGTTGAATATTTTTTTTTTTATTAAATTTTTATTGGCCTTAATTGTTGTTTTTAAAAATCAACGTGTACGGACAACATAATTTGACCTAAACTAAACTTTTTTTGAAACTTTTTTTTTTCATTGTGTAAATAATTGTCTGAAGATTGATGTCATATAAATTTTTTTACAAAAAACTTAACCAAAAAAAAGTTATTAAAAAACAAAAAAAGTCTGATATTTCAAGTTTAAGGACTAGTTTGCTTTGAAATTAATTAAAAAATAGAAAATATAATCCAATCTTAATAAAAGTTATATATTTAAAAACTAGACATCGTGTTCTGTAATGGGTTTTAATTTTATAGATTGATTTAGAAAAAAAATTCATCAGCCATATTGTCAAAGTTGAACATTCTTCTTCAATCTGCCTTAGTTTTTTAGTTGTAGGTCAAAGGCTAAGGCTCGGATTGCTAAAGCTTTCCTGAACCTAAAACCAAGTCTAGAGGTGGGTTGGGAAACAAATTTTTTAATAACACATACGCATTACTAAAATGCATACGCGTTTCATAACGCATACGCGTTATTTTTTTACCCATTGGGTAAAGGTAATGCGTACGCGTTATGAAACACATATGCGTTATGAAATGCGTACGCGTTTATTTTTCAGAATGTGTACATGTTTAATAATGCGTACGCATTTCTAATATATCTGTTTTTCCGGATTTGACATTTTTTGGTACAACACATTTTTCCTGCAAATTTTTTTTCTGCAGTACGACCCAAAAGCTCGATTTTCTGCATTTTTTATTGCAAATTTGTCTTGTGGAGGCATATTCTATTGCAAATTGGTTGAAAATTCAAGTGCAGGTTGAATTTTCTGAAGTGGAATCAAGTACAAGAATAATTTACAAGAAGATTCAAAAAAGAGAGTTTTTGGATGTATTTATGATATTTTTGTGTACTTCAAAGTTCAAAGAAGAAAGGATCTTCATAGTACAAAGTGTTATTTGAATATTTGAAGGAGGTGAAAATTTCAAAATTGGTTACAAGTAAATCATTTTTTTTTCATCAAAAAAGGTTGGTAACCATGGGATCAAAGCAAAGGCAAAGAAAAAAGTGTAGAAAGTCAATCACACCTGAAGGAATTCAAGCAAATAAAGATATGGAGGCAAAAAGACAAAAGGATAGAAGAGAAAGAATTCGTCAAATGAAAAATTTGGAAGCATCTAGTTCAATGAATGTTGAAGAGAAAGTCATGAATGATGAAATGAATGTAGATGATGCAAATGTGGAGATGGTGAATATAGAAGAAAATGCAATTATGGAGACAAACTCAAGTATGTTTTCAACTTCAACTTTGAATGATATGGAAATAGTACCTATGCAAACAACTTTGGCTGTGTCTTCAAATCCACCTCTCAAGGATATGGAAAATGCACCTATTCAAACAATCTCTCTAGGTATTTTTTCAAACCCAAGTCTTGATAATATTGATTTTTCTTGTTTAAATGATGTTGGATACACCATTGATGATATCAATAATTCTAGGGTTGAAAGAATGCAAAAACAAAAAAAATGATGAAAATATATCTTATGAGAATGTAAATGTTAATCAAATCCCTCATATTGATGAAAATGAGAATGAAATCTTTTTTACATTTGAAAATGAAAATGCAACCCCTTGTGTGAATGAAAATGAAACCCCTTGTACGGATGAAGGTGAAAATATTTTTTTTACAATTGAAAAAGATGTGTTAGATAACCTTCATGGTAAAGTTTCTTGGAGACAAATTAGAACTTATGGAAATAAAATATATAAAAAAAATTTTTATAGAAAAAAATAGGATTCCAATGTCAACTCATGGTGTAATTGATGAGAATGTGGAAAATGAGAAAAGTGATGAAAAAATTAGGTATTTTTGTAAAACCAAAAAAGAATGATGATTCAGTAGAATAAGTCATTTCTAGTGTTGCTAATGCTATTGATTTTATAGGTAAGAAAAGTCGATCTAAAGATAAAAATGTGGCTTGTCATGCAATAACAACTGCTTTAGTTGATAAGGAAACTTCAAATAAAAGAATGTTAAGTAAGATTAGTAAATGTATAAAAGTAAATCCTAAAACTTTGATTAGAGCTGCTAAAAGAAGAGAAAATATTGAAAAGGATCCAATTAATCAATGTTGGAGTTTTAGTGGTAGACTCCCAAGATCAGACATGAAATTAACCAATGAAATTAAATCTTTAATCGATAAATTTTTGCATGATAATACAAGAGTATCACCTAACATTAGAGATGTCTTAAAATTAAGGGTGGGTTCCAAAATTCGTGTACCTCATCCAAAGCATCTCTTAGATATGACTCAAATTGAATTATATAAAAAAAAATTAGACGCTTCAATCTTACCATTGAATATTAAAATAATTCAAAGATCATTCAAAAAGTGTAAACCTTGGTATGTTAGAATTAATAAGCAACAAATCTCTTGTTGTTGTAAGACTCATGTACAATTTTGTTATTATTATGATAGTTTTCGATATATATGATGCACTTTACATGTTAACCAAATTATGCAGGACATTTGTGGTATTAATATGCCACCTAAAAGAATCAAAGATTTTATATCAGGTTTGTTTTGTGAACCCTCTAATGGAAACTTATTTTGTTTAAAATCATGTATTTCTAGAGAATGTGATAGATGTGCTAACTTTTCATTATTAGGTGAATGTATGCATGAAATTAGTTTAAATGAATTTGTACAACAATTAGTAGATGTAAAAAGATTTAAAAATGTTGAGTATTCTTTAAAAGATGGAAAAAGTGGAAAACTTTGTGAGCTAATTATGGAAAAAATTATTGTGCATGCATTTATTAAAGAATTTAAAGATAATATTGTACCTAAATATGTTCAACACTCTCAATATGCTCATTGGCTTGATAATCAATTTTGTTTATGTAAAAACACATTCCCAATCGGAACTATATTGTCAGTTGTTGATTTTGCTGAAAATTATACTCTTGCTCCACAAGAAGAAATTCAATCACAGTATTATAATTCAGTGCAGGTAGCTATTTTTCTTCATATAGTTTATAGACATCCAGATGATAGTAGAGAAGATAATAGAATTTTTTTGAGAGAGTACCATTTTTATGTAAGTGATAATCGATTACATTCATCTGAGTTTGTTCAATATTGCTTTGATATATTTTACACAAATTTAAAAGAAAGAGGAATTCAATTGCTAGAACATCTCATATGGTCAGATAATTGCATGGGTCAATTAAAAAATGCTAGGATGTTTTATTGGTTATGTAGAGTTCATAAGGAAAATAATATCCAACACGCAATTTTTTTGAAGCTGGTCATGGTAAGGGAGAACACGATGGAGCAGGTGCATGTGTGAAAAGAGCTCTTGCTAGAGAGCAACTAAAATTTGAGGATGCTGCAAAATTTAGAGATGCACGTGCAATTTTAGATTGGTGCAATACCAAATTATCTACAAGAGTAAGTGAGAGCTCAATAATTCACTGCTTCTTTTGGTTAGTTGAAGAAAATGATATTTGTTCTCGACAAGTTATGAAACAATTAATGGATTTGCAAAATGGCACTCATTTAAGAGTTCGAATTTAAACACATGGACAATATGGACAAGGGAGTTGGCATGCTTTTGTCAATTTTGTATTGCAGGTGATTGGGAGGCTTGTGAAAATATGGAATGGGTTGAACAATGGAAACAAAGAGCCTTAACACCTACATCGACACATGTTCAGCATGGAACAATAATTGAAGATAATCAAGCATTCACATCAAATGATTATGATCATGTTTCTGATCTTGTACAAGAAGGTACATTATTTATTAAGATGAATTTTATATGTATGCATGTTTATATACATGAATTAAATATAAGTCATGCTCTTTATTCAATTTTTTATCTATTTTTGTAGGACATGTGTATGCTGTTGTTGCACCAGAGGGGAATGAAGAGGACACAGAGTACTGGTTGGCTAGATGTGTTGAGAGAAAATATAAGTTGGTACATCCTAGAGTGGATGATGATAACTTTGAGTATCCAATTGGTTCAGTCATTGTTGTTGGCACCTGGCTTCGAAAATATTTGATAAGAAAGAATGGCCTGCCTGCATTTGAAGATTATGAAAGACACAAGAAGATTATACATTATTCACATTTGATTTTGGCAACCAATATAAAACTAGTTAGATATCACGGGAGGCCTGCTAATAATTTTTTATGGACACTTTCAATGGATGATCATGAGACAATCATAGATGCATTACAAAAAGGAGAGGATGCAGATGGTACAACAAAGTAAATAAATATTGGTAAGTATATCTAGTTGTATGTATATATTTAATTGATATATACATTTGTCTTTAAATTCATTTCCTTATTAAAGTTTTATATCATTTTTTGTTTCAGGTCTCCCTTAATACTAGATGTTTTACAAAAGAGAGAGAAGATGCACTCTTATTACAATGGAATTCAAATTTAGAGACAGGTAACTATATATAGTTCTAGATACATTTAGTTGAGAGTATAAATATAAAACTAAATTTAATTCATTGTCATTTTATAAAAAGTCTATAATTTATTTCATATCCCCTTAATCCATCCTCTTATGTACCATTAATCCATCCTCTTGCATCCCCTTTAAGTCTCTTTATTAATTCCCCTTAATTCATTCTATTAGGACCCCTTAATCCATATCCTTGTATATATATCCTTAATCCATCCTCTTGCATCCCCTTAAGTCACTCTCTCAACACCCCTTAAGCCATCCCCTTAGGTCACATGGTTTAGGGTTTAGGGTTTCTAGGGTTCATGAGATGCTTAGAATAAAAAATTTATATGGATTAATGGTTTAGGGTTGATCTCCTAGGGTTTTGGTCACATGGTTTAGGGTTTAGGGTTTCTAGGGTTCATGTGATGCTTAGATTAACAAATTTATATGGATTAATGGCTTAGGGTTGATCTCCTAGGATTTAGGTCACGTGGTTTAGGGTTTAGGGTTTCTAGGGTTCATGTGATGCTTAGAATAACAAATTTATATGGATTAATTGTTTAGGGTTGATCTCCTAGGATTTAGGTCATGTGGTTTAGGGTTTAGGTTTCTAGGGTTCATGTGATGCTTAGAATAACAAATTTATATGGATTAATGGTTTAGGGTTGATCTCCTAGGATTTAGGTCACGTGGTTTAGGGTTTAGGGTTTCTAGGGTTCATGTGATGCTTAGAATAACAAATTTATATGGATTAATTGTTTAGGGTTGATCTCCTAGGATTTAGGTCATGTGGTTTAGGGTTTAGGGTTTCTAGGGTTCATGTGATGCTTAGAATAACAAATTTATATGGATTAATGGTTTAGGGTTGATCTCCTAGGATTTAGGTCACGTGGTATAGGGTTTAGGGTTTCTAGGGTTCATGTGATGCTTAGAATAACAAATTTATATGGATTAATGGTTTAGGGATTCCTAGGATTTAGGTCACATGGTTTAGGGTTTAGGGTTTCTAGGGTTCATGTGATGCTTAGAATAACAAATTTAAAGGACCCTTAATCCACCCTCTTGCATCCCCTTAAGACATCCCTTTAAAGGACCCTTAAGTCATATCCTCTTACATGTACCCTTATTCCACAATCTTGCATCCCTTAAGTCACTCGCATAATTCCCCTTAAGCCATTCTCTTAGGACCCATTAAGCCACACCCTAGGGTTCATGACATGCATCCCCTTCATCCATCCTATGGCAAACATCATTTGAATTTGTATGGAATTTATAAGATCCAATTTTGTAACTTTTACTATATATTTACTTAAATGACTCAAAAAAATTATAGAACTACTTACTTACATTAATTATTTTTGTAGGTTCTCATCAAGTCGGTCTACCATGCGATTGTCACTGAAAAATTATTTTATCAAGAGACTATGTAAATATCAATTTTTGGTCTTCACGTAAAAATTGATAAGCTAAATAATTGGATATACATGAGCACACATATATGTTTCATCATGTTGTATAGTTGTATTATTTTCATTGAACTTATTAGTAACTTTTTAAAAATCTCATTCCAATTTTATAGATTATACATTTCATATAATTGTTGAAATATTTTCTAGAATTGGTAAATAGTTAAAATTACATGCTCTTAATTTATTATGAATATGATCTAAACTATTTAAGGAATATTTAAATCTATCACCTTTAACCATGTGATAAATTATATATTTATGAAATTTGATTGTAGAGATAAGAATTTATATCTAGTGCATGTATTACTTCAAAATTTGATAAAATATCTAGATCTACATATGTATCAGTGCATATAATCATCAAAATGAACATAACATGATCATAATTGACTGCATATATATAATCATCACATTAAAGTCATTTGATATAATTAAACAAAAATATGTATATGTCACGTCCAACACATAAAAGTTTAAATAAAACTAGAGATGTCTGGTCTATTTAAAATTTAAAACCACTTAACTATCGATTTGATCAGTCAAATGAAGTCTCCTCTTTGTTTTAGGTCGATTTGATGTACCTGCATCATGCTGTAAAAGAGTACAAGTAACTTGAAATTAGATTTAAATTTATTTATAAATTTTGATATAATTAAACATATTTAAACCTGAAAATATAAACTTTTGGATAAAAAATAAAAATTAAATTAAATTTCTAGTAAATACAATAAAAATGATTTTTAGTACATGAATAATTTACCATATGATCATGTGGATCTACTGGAACATTTTGTTCAACGGGTAGCATAACTGTCACTTGAGAAGATCCAAATGCCTGATCTACTATATCTAGCATATTCATATATAAAGCAATCAATATGTTAGAACCTCGAATATATATATATATATATATATATATATTTATTTATTTAAAAGATCCATAAAAAATGTTTAGGATATTTAGTAAAGTTTACAACCTCGAATGATATGACCTCAAGATCACGCACCTGAGATTGCCCATGCATAAATGTTGACGATGTCTCAGGTGCACTTGCAATGGGTGTCTCATGAAATCCTTGCATATAGATGTACAACAATTTGTATAGATCATTCACGCATGTGTATGTAAATGTAAAAATTGTTTAGGAAATTTAGTAAAGTTTACAACCTCGAATGATATGACCTCAAGATCACGCACCTAAGATTGCCCATGCATAAATGCTGACAATGTCTCAGGTGCACCTACAATGGGTATCTCATGAAATGCCTGTATATATATGTACAACAATTTGTATAGATCATTCATGCATGTGTATGTAAATGTAAAAATTAAATTAAATCTATAATGTGTATTTAATTGAAACTTAACAAACTTTTTGAAGGAACACACCTGAGTTGATGATGACTCAGGAGTGCTCACCACAACTTGTGGTTGGTCAGCACTAGGCACACTCATCTGACCTCCCTGCATCTATATATAATATATATCAATCACACATCATGTGTAAACATTCAAAATAAATTAGATATATATATCCACACAAACTAAAGTTAATATATATTGGTTTAAGTACTTGACCAAAAGGTGAGCCCATATCTACAACACTCGACATATAGACATGATCATTTTGGGTTTCAGGCATTTTCTGATCATGCGTCTACACCAAACACTTATTGAATTAATATTGTATTATATATATAATTTGATGTTATTATTTAAACATGAATTTTGCACATTCGAAAAAAAAATTAAGTTCAAAAAGATGAACATGCCTGTGTAAGATGGTGCTCATAATATAGTAAATCCATAAATGACTCTGTCTCAGATGCATGTGGGTCACCTAAAGTGGATGCTTGAGTATTCTTATTGCTCGAGCCTCCATGCTCTCTATTGACCACTCCAACCACCGCATGTGAAGTCTAATGAGTGAGATGTCCTGAAAGTGAACTCAATGCTCCTAATGTTGATAGCATGGTTTGTTGTTGAAATGTAGTAGGAACACTAGGAGAAGCAGGAGCAACAATAGGAGCAATTGGAGCATGTCGCTGAGGATCAACACGTGCTCCTAATCTATGTTGGGGCATGCCACCCCCAACTCCCTGAAATGACCTCATATCAAAATAGTTGGGTTTTAAACCCAACTCAAACTATGCCCATAACTTTCTCAAAAAGTATAGGGGCACCTTAGAATTTCCATGTGGTGGAGTATCAAACATCATCCACCATCTATCCCAAAAGTGTGTAGCTATCTGGGGGTGCCTATACCATAAAATTGAAATTCATTTTTTGGTGGGTGGAATTTGTTGGCTAGTTTGGGGGTTAAAAAAATACTGGTACATGGCTTCTTTGGTAATTTTAAGGTCATTAATTTCTTTATAAGACAATCCATCTGCATAGAATTGTCTCCTCTCGTCTCTCCATTGATGGAACCTATCTAGGTTCGCATCAATAGATCAAACATAATCTACAATAGTTTGCATCGTAGATGCAAACCGTGAGAGATGGGGGGGAATTCTAGGCTCATTTTTTATCAGATCTATATTTTCTTGAATGACCATAAGATTTTCCCTAATGCTCTCTCTCAACTGATCTTGGTCTACTATAGGGGGTGGGGGGTTTGGAGGAATGGGGTTTTCTTGTGGTGGTGGGTTTGGATCTATGGGATCTACAAGAATATGTGGTTCAGGCATAAAATCCTCTATGCTAAATAGTGGATCCATGTGAATGTACAACCAAATGGAAATTGCACATGTTAAACAATTAAAAAATATATATCAACAAACTAATTAAGTAATGCACACAATTTGAAAGAACTATTTAAAAATCACATTGAATGTGTACAAATTCAAAATATAATTCATTTGAAGACCATTTGATTTATAACATTAAAAAATCCATAATATTCATTAAAAATCCATAGCATGTACACATTAAAGTTTATAATTTAAGTTTCTACAAGTTTTGAAAATTTCAAATTTGTGGTTTACAATTTGAGTTTTGGGTAAGGGTTTGTGTTCATATTTTAGAATGTAAGGTTTAGTGTCTAGGGTTTTCTTGATTAATGATATGTGATTATGTATGGTTTGGAGTTTACATATAGTCTGAAAGATATCTAGGTTTTATAGTTTACGGTTGATAGATATGATTATATGGCTCATGTATGTATACATATAAGGTTGTAGACATATATTTTAAGATTTGGGGATTTTGAAAGTTATATATGTATATTAAAATAATGTAATAACCATTAAGATCTAGAAATTAAAAAAATTGGTTATAAGGATACATTTAAACATATAATAATAGAAACATATCAATCATGGTATTTGAAAAGGGGAAATGATAATAGGAGTTACCATAGAACACAAAATATTGTTCATATGAGAGACATAAAAGGTATGAGAATTAAATATTATTTTAATAATAAATTATTAAACAATAGTATAGTACATGAAACTTAAAGAATGCAAATAAATTAAAATTATAGTGATTAAAAGTAATAACTATGCAAGAACTAAGGAAGCCAAACTACCAATTCGGTAGGGTCAATTCCAAGAAAGTTTGCAACCCAATCCTTCACCAATTATAGAATTTAGATTTATACATTTTGATTTCTTGATTTTTTTTTAATTTTTGAGTAATAATAATGAAGGAAAATCTATAAGTTGATGTTCTAGGACCCACTTTGACAAAATGGTAACAATCGACCTACATTATGTTGAATCAAGAGTGAAGGAAATGAAAATTCAATATGTTATGACTAAAAGTATATGGTTTTTATAAAAAATTGAAGGAAATGCATTGTCTTGTGATACCTCTACACCAATCACTACTAAAAATAAACTTTGTTGATCACACCTAAAGACCCCATTGTTATATAACTTTGTAAATAAACTCTTTGAAAACTAAGATTGTGAGAAACATAAATTGAAGAAATAAGACTAAAACCCTATGTCTTTTAAAAAGTTCCACTAGTATTCATGATTTTTAAATCCTTATGAAACCATCAAAAACCTTAGGTACCTAAGTACGGGGATATTGGCTCAAATACATAGTTTCAAAACTAAAAAACTACTAGAGTATGGATTTTAATGACAACAAAACCCTAGAATAGAACAACCTCTACAAACATCATAAAAAAATTGAGGGAAATTCTCTATGATTTAGGGTGTAATGGGCCCAATATCTATGCACATGATATATTTTTTGAAGGATTTTTTAATATATTGATTTAAATTGTATGCATGTGTGCATATGTATTTGCAAATGTATTCATTGCATCCTCTTAAGTTGTCTTCTAGTTTAAAAACAAGTTGAACATATTGAATATATGTTCATATAAACAACTTGAATATGTTTAAGACAAAATTCAAGAACACATAGAAGAATAAGTTGAACAAGAACATGTTAAATAATATATTAGAAAAATAATTGTTAGAGATGCAAAATTGGAGAATTCAGTTCAAGAAAACATTGCTAATAAATTTATTTTTCAAGTTTAAGATAAAAAATTTAATCGATATAGATGAGGAATTTTTTAAAATACGATTTCATTTAGGGATATGTTGCCTTATATTATAATTTCTATCACACTAATTCTAACTTGAACCATAGATGGGCTAATTATAACTTGAACCATAGATCCTAATTATAACTTGAACCCTAATGTATTCTAACTTGAACTCTAATGCTAATTTTAATTAAATCGTGTATCATAACCTTAGTTGAACACTAACCCTAAATGCATATAAATTTTTTAATCATAAACCTAGTTAGATATTGATTGAATGTTTAACTATCACAAAAATTACAACCATTTAACCCTAGACTCTTAATTTAATTTTTACCCCAACCCTAGAACCCTACACCAATTGACAGGGCTAATTCTAACTCCAACCCTAACCTTCATCTTAAATTTTAATTCATAGTTTCATAATCCTAACCCTAACTCTAAACCTAAGTGAATACAAACCCTAACCTCAACCCTTACCCGAATATTTATCTTACAACCATAACCCTAGAATGAATTTTAACCCTAATTGAACTCCAACTTTAATTGAACCCTAGAAGCAGGTAATTGAATTCTTTAATATATTAAACAATTAAACCCAATCATAGCCCTAATTCTAATTTCAAAATTTGACTATATAATATATATTAAAGTTTAATCCAAACCCTAATTGTACCCTAGCTTTAACCTAATTTTAACCTACAAATAGGGTTTTAGTTTACATTTTCTAGGGTTTTAGTTTAGGTTTTCTAGGGTTTTAGTTTACGTTATCTAGGGTTGTAGTTTATATTTTAGTTTATGTTTTCTAGGGTTTTACTTTACGTTTTCTAGGGTTTAGGTCCAAGGATTAACGATCTGAGTAAATTAGTTTTTTAGAACCTACAGTTTAGGGTTTTCAGATTTCAAAATTAAATGTGTCAAATTTAGGTTTTTTTTTGGGTTTTTGATTTAGAATTTTATGCTATTTGTTTAGTTGATGTTTTCGGTTAATTAAATATAGTTTAAAAACTATTAAATATTAAATTAAAATAAACTAAACAAAAACAACTAAATAGCAATTATAAAAAAAAAATAACTAAACATCAATTATAATGCAAAAAAATTGCAGAATTCAACAAACCTGGAGGTCGTTGAGGTCAGGTGTGTCGGCGGGAGGAGGTGAGAGTGAAAAATTGGCAAATTACGGTCATCAAAAACACGTACGCGATCTGCTTCTCCTTTTGCTAGCCCACTAAGGTCGCCTGTGAAAATGACTTTCACAGTCGCTTATTTAAAAAATTAAATAGTTTTTGTAAACGTGTACGCATTAAAAAAACGTGTATGCATTATGAATGCATATGTGTTTCATAACACGTACATGTTACAAAATGTGTATGCTCAGAAGGCATTATGTAGTTTTCTGTAATCTCATGTATGCACATTATGAAACTGTGTCAGGACTTTCTATATCTTTTTATTAGTATCCCAAAATCGTAATGCATACGCGTTATTGATTTAGGATCAGGTATGCGATACATAACATGTATGCATTTCATGCGAGAAAAAAAATTTCGTTTGAAACTTCCCCTCTTCGTGGACCCAACTTCTTGCACTTACCCTGAAGTATGGTGTTGAAATTTCTAGGACTTAGAGATACAAGATTATTGAGTAGTCCTTCCTCTATTAATGAGTGATATAACATGTTTCTTGTACCACTTCTAAGAGACCCATAGGAGTGTCGTAGATATGAACCTAGAGTAGGAGAGTGATCGCTTGCTAAAGATCTTGCAAACCTAAAAAACTAAATGTTAACAATTAAGAAAGCATCGATTTATAATATCTGAAACAAGAAATTATTGACTGCAAAAAACATATAAAAAAGGAAACAAAAATGTATTATGTGTAATACAGGTCCCTTTCTGAGTTGGCCATTTGTTGAAAAAAGGCTTCAAATATAGGTAAACTTGATTAAGTTGTGCTTTCCTTCTTGGAGATTTGAAATAAATTGTTTGTGCTCTATGGAACATTGATATACTCTTCCTTTTTATCATAAATTTGTTCATTTTTCAACACTTCCTTTGGTAGAATCTAATAAACATCAAAAAATCATAAGGGACACATCATGCTCTAGCCAAAGATTTGATATCATTGACATTAGTCTAAAAACCATGGGATTTGTGAAGTGCATCAAATTTTTTAAAGTTACAACTTGGTATTGAATTTTCCCTCTCTTTTTTTTCCACCACTTGGTCAAATGATCATAATATATGATCTAGCAAGCTAGAATTAGGGTCATAGCTAGTTGTGTAGAGCTGCAACACATCATGAATAAAAATATAATGAAAAAGAAGAAACTAACTTATAGAATAGATTACATCTTGATTTTAAGAGAATTCTTTGACCTATAGAAACAAAGGGTAAAGTAAAAAAAGTCTTACCATGGTCGTATAGAGTTTTGGTGGTAACTGCAAATGCATAGAAATGACATTGTTAATGAGTGACTAGATCAAAGGTTAGTCATTAGAGATCAGAAGTTAAAATAAATTTTAGATAAATAGTAGTTTTAATGTTAATTATAGCGAAGGTTGCTGCATTATACTATGAAACCTACAATAAATAAATATAAAAAATATTTCTGAAAAAATCTATATTTGACAAAAAATCAATGTGCTAAAGGAACATATAATTGTTTTTTCCTTTCATTCAATCTCTCTGTCTTCTTCAACTAATTCACTTAATTCGGTTTAATTTATTTATAAATAAGTTCAATTTTGTGAAACAATATTCAATAGACATATAATTGATGTGACATTGGATGTAATAAAAGCTCCATATAAATTGTACACATTAATGAACTAGCAATAAATTTGATAACTACCTTAACCCTCATCTCATGTATTGTAAGAGCATAATTTTTTTTTCCATTGTTATGATTACAACTTGCTCTGCTTATTATAAAATACAATGAACAACCACAAAAGTACATGTCCAACAAGATGTAGCGTACAAAACTTACTAATAGATGTTAGGATATCTTATCTCAAAGAACGTACTTGTGGACTTTGATGTAACTAATATATTTTTAAAAATGAATTCCCAACATGTTTAGTGTAGTTTAACTATGAATTTCTATATCCAAAATATAGGGGATGTGAAAATGAGATCAATATGATCACAAGTTGTGTTATTAATTACATGCCATGTGAAAATAGTTCCTTTGTTAGAATATGACGTGGAAAAACTAATATTCTCCCACATTTTGGCTCTCTCTATTAGCACCATCATCAAGGAAAGGATTAATGAAAAAGTCAGAAACTAATCAATCTATACAAATTTTGATCCCGTAAGAACATTGCAATTTGATATAATTTTAAACAAAGCACCCTAAAATTGAGAAGACATTGAATATTCAATAGGAATAAAGAGGATTGACTTGTACGTCATCTGGGAAAGCATAAATTTTTTTTAAAAACATGTACTATAAAAATAAAACATAACCTAGATAATGTCAATTTGAAGAGTCCACTTAGCTATTGTTTCTAACTGTGTCATTTCATATATGATTTTTATTTTAAATTTAAAGTTTGCTGTTAGAGGGCTTAACAAAAATAATGTTTCAATTCTTGATGTGTGGGAAAGAGTTGTTTAAGTTAACCCATGTTGGTGTACACCAAATGGTTCAAATGCAAGGACATGCATTGTAAGACCTTTTGATCTATGTATTGTTCGAGTACATGCTAATTTTACTAAAAATTGTTTCCTAACAATATTATTTTATTGAGCATTTAGTTTTAGGATTGGTTTGGTAACTCAGGGTATTTGTACACATCCATTGTTAATATATGTTTGGTTTAAATGTGATATTTTGGTAGCTTGATCTTTTCCTATATGGTGATCATTAAATTCAATCCATATAATTTCCATGTCAGCATGTTGTGTATATGTTTTGAATATTCCATCTGATCCATTTATGAGACCATCTTGTGTATCATAGTTTCCACTATAAATCTCAACTAATATGTCTTTTTTAACATAATTTTATCTCTTAGGTTTGAATTGTTTTTGAACAATCGTTCTACATTAAAAAAATTATCATTAATGTCAATTACATTGATTGATATTAGTTTTTCATTGAGGAAAAAATAGGTTTTACAGGGACCCCAAACCACAAAGTTTACAAACCAATAAAAGATAGATCATAAGAAAATCTAGGAAAAGACAGGCTACACACCAAAGATAAACAAAAAATAACCGCAGCCACCAGCAAAACCCAACAAAAGGAAAGCAAAAAGCCAATGACAACAAAAACACAACCAAACCTAACCTAGAGACTTTAAGGTCTCTGCCACTTTCATTTCCAAGATGTCCAAATCTTGGGCCACCATCTTCAGATTCTGGGTCTCCAGAGGCATTGTATCTTGTCTTTTCTTCATGTTGGTTCTAGTTCTCTTTGAAGGGCCCAAATCCTTAGCTTTTTTTCTGTTCTTCTCAGCATCTAGATCCACAATGAAAAGTCCCTTTTGAGTGTTGTCCATTTTTTCTACGAAAGCTCTCAAGATAGTAGAGTTATTTTTAACAATTTTGTGGTTGTCTTCTATTGTGCCTTTCAAAGCTTCCCTAATCTTCTCAATCTCTTTATCAAGGTTCTCCCCATCCTTCTTAAGGTTTTTAGTGAAATCTACTTCTTTATGGAGGTAGTCTGCCATGGCCATCTTCTCGTCCATCATCCATAAAGCCTCAACCAAGTTCTGCTCCACCACTTTGGCTTCCAAAATTTCCACTATACTTGTGGTAGCTCTATTTTTAAGATTTAGTTCCTTAATTTCATGAAAGGCCCACTTCAGAATTTTGAAATTATCAATCGCTCCATTTCTGGCAAGAGAAATAATATCGCCATAAAAGTCCCTGTCAGGTTCAAAAGCAGGGTCATCATGATTCAGGTCCACATAAGGGTTGGGTCTATCCTCTTTGTCAACAGAGTGGAAAGAGGCAGAGGAGATCTCCTTCCTAGAAGGTTCTGCAATGTCATCATCTGGAGAATCCTCTGACTAAGCCACTAGGTTATCCACCAGGGGTTCATCCCTTATCTTTTCCTTCAACATAGACGCTTCTAGAGGAATTTCCCAATGACAATATTTTTGTTTTGAAAGCTTAATAGAAGGGTTATTCTTCCATTTTTACTAGGAGGAGTAATCTCTTCCACCCAGTCCAAGTCTGAACCCTTGATATCCTTAGGCGAGCTAGACTCTGTGTTGTAACCCTCCAAGGCCGAGGCAGAGATGGGGTTAGAGATAGCTGACATATTTTTGAATTGCTCATAAATGAGCCGAATAAGGCTCGCATGAAAGACCAGATTCTTATCAGGATTTTTCCTATTCTCCTCAATGCTATTGTTCAAAGAGCACAATAGGTGATAGGGGAAAGAAACCATTACCTTATATTTGAAGTGGTTGAGTAAAATTAAATG
>CM021100.1:339038681-339148909 GCA_007115665.2 Sequoiadendron giganteum | reverse complement strand
ATCTCAACATTCTTATCCTATAATCCATTTGCTTCTTAACTAAGGGTTTTAATTCCCTAAAATTAGTGAAAACTTTAAATTTTGTATGCATAAAATAAATTTAGGTGCATCTTCAGACATCATCAATGAAAGTAACAAGAAAACAAAAAAAATTAAAGAGTTAACATCCACTGGTCTGAAAAAATCTCACTGAATGATCTCTACTAATCTCTTAGCTTTATTAGTCCCATTAGGAAATGATGATCTATTTTGTTTACCAAACACACACTGCTCATAAAAATCAATTTTTCTAATGGAATAATCAGAAATACTATCAACCAAATATTTATTCTAAATGGTCTTAAGACCCTTTTCACTTATGTGACCTAATGTATGGTGCCACAACATACATGCATTTTCAATACCAATTACATTGGTAGAGTTTTAAAAAGTGGAAGCACTAAGCCTAAAAAAAGTCCCTATCCAAGATCCTTTAGCAATCATTGAACTCCCTCTTATCAATTAGCAACCAGACTTGTCAAATTTAACATGCATTCTAGAATCATTCAACTTGGATACTGAAAGTAAATTTCTTGCAAGTATTGGAATACATAAAACATTATTAAGGTGTTTAACACTTCCATCACTGAAACACAACTTTTCCTTTCACTTACCAACAATCTTCATTTTTTTATCACTAAGAAAAACTTCTCCCCCATCATAAGATGAATATGAAGTAAACCACTCCTTGTGAGGAGCCATATGATAGGATCAAATTGAATCAATAATCCAAGCATCATGAATAATAGTGTTAGATGAAATAAACAAACCATTAGAAGCACCATGTTTAGAGGAATTTTCTATGGAAGTATCCAAACTCTTTTTCTTGTTTCTACATTCCTTCAGATGCCCTTTCATACCATAATTCCAACACTTTACTCTACTCTTTCCAAGGGTTTTAGAATTTCATCTAGACTTCTTTACCTTCTTATCCCCTTAGGCCCTCCTTTTTCTTTATACCTTCCTTTCATATGCAAGGAATTTTGTGAGCCCACATTCATTGACTTCCCCATCTCTTCTAAAAGAAGTATAGCAATTAGATGATCCATATTTGGTTTTGTAGTACTACCACTTATGGAAACATTTATATTTTCCCAAGATTCAGGTATAGAACAAAGAAACAAAATACATTTATTGTCCTCTTCTATATTAACATCTACAAATACAAGCTAACTTATAATCATAGTAAAATAATTTAAATGTTTTGTAATAGAATCACCATCCTTCATTTTCAAATAATACAAAAATCTTATGATATACAACTTATTTCTTAAACTTTTAGTTTGGTAAATTTCACCTATCCTCGTCAAAAACTTGTATGTTGTAAATTATTCTAAAATATTTAGGAGGATGGAATTCTCAAGACACAATCAAATGGTTCATCATGCCTTCTTTTCCATTTTCTTCCAATATTCATTAGATTTTGATTCTAGTTTGTTTCCACTTAAAACTACCAACCACTGATATCTCTCTTCAAGGAGATCCTTAATCTTCAACTTCCACATCTCATAACTAGTGCCATTTAACTTATTAATATCTAGACAAGAGGTAGAAGCCATATTTTTCAATATTATTCACGAATATATAAAACCTACAATGTACAAGCTCCCACTGCAACCAAAAAAGCTTTAAGACTCAAAAGAATGATGCCCCTCTCTTAACAAAAATATTAGCTCTAATACCAAATTTTAGAAAATTCAAGGTAAAAATTACAACAATATAACTTAATAATGTTTTCTAAAATATTAGATTATGTATGCAAGAATACCAAAAACTAATAATGTGATTAAAAATTCCAAATATGAATGAAAAATCAGCAATACCACATGTAGAGAATAACAAGTGACACAAGATATACATGTAGTTCAACCCTCACAAGAAAAACTTATGCACCCACATAAATCCAATTTTTTTATTAATCCTCAAATGAGATGTACACCAATACAACACTCCTCTTTGAATTTTGGAAACACTTCCTTACTCTAAAAACCTACAAATAAACTCTACAAATCACCATCTCAATGCTCAAATATATAGAAGTTTGTGGGAGAAAATACCACAAATGGTATCCCAAAACAACTAAAACCACATGGAAAAACCCACACCCCATTAGTGGACAACCCAAAAATATGGTGAGAATAATTAAATTCTTAGATGTCCTTCACATGGGTGCCTAACCCATAGCCAATAAAAAATGATCAATATCGAGTGCTCCAAAACTCTCAAATGACTTTGATAGATTCATGCAAGAACATACACTAACAAGTAAACTTGGGTGCCACACCATGTAAAACATTTAAATAACATGTAAGGGCATGCATTGCAAAGTGGTCCCCACCTAGATGATGGATGCCCAAAGAGAATATACTCCTAGAATGCTTTTTAACCATCATTATAGTGGGTTGACCAGTCTAAATGCAATTATAATTTGTCATATGAAAATAAATAATAAATATTTTTCCCTCATTTCCTCTGGAACACTTTCCAAAGAATTTGGATACACACAATTATCAATGTAGGATAGCAATTATAATGTCACCTATCTTAACATAATTTTCTTTTTATATCCTATTGGCCTTATTATTGTCTGGTTTATTAAAAACAAGAGTAGTGATTCCACAAAATCTATTCATGAGACATCCAGTAACATATACCATGAGAAACCCAAACAAAGAAAATTTTGACAAATATGTTGATAAAATTTGTGTGCCTACTAAGTATCCTTCACTATACTAGCTAAATGAGACATTGTATACAATATTCAATAAATATAATCCAAATTTTCTTAATGGTTATGCATCTAAACATAGAAGACAATAATATTGAATTGAGAAAATAAAAAAATCATGGTATAGTTTTTTCTTAGAATGATATATATAAAGAAATTTCCAATGAAATACTTGAATCTAATATTCTTGAGATGGCCTATTCCAAGGTGTATGATAGATTCACCTATTCCTCACATAGTTGTATAGTGATGTAATTTATATTTGAAGGTTATATATTTGTAGGAAGCGGGCAGTTAGTAACTTACACTAGGATTATTTACTGCAAAAAATACGCCCCCTCCCCAAGTTGTGTGATATGCTCTTGGTCATCAATGTATACCAAAATACATATCCCATGAAGTAAATTAATGATTAGAATCTAAGAAAAAGAAAAGAGAATAAATTAGTCCCATAATATAACAAATGTATGGGGTAAAGGTAGCCTCAAGATCAACATAAATAAGCTCATCCATAACCTAGGATTATATTGATGATGTAGGCGTGTCATCCAAAAGTACATCCATGGCTAAGAAAACCATATTCCAAAAAATTATGATAGGAAATGATGAAATTATAGAAGAAAAGAAAAATAAAATATTGAAAATATATCTACCTATGAATAATATAATAGATTGAAAGGCCAAAGGGTAAAATTATAATTTGTGTCATAGTTTTAGCCAACATATAAACACAAGTGAATTTAAGTATTTCTAACTAAAGATTAATTTTGGTTGAACATATGATCTAGTAAGATTAATTCTAGATAATCTAAAAATTTCTATAACTTTTCCAAGTACAATTGCTAGATAAATACATATGTAGCACCACTTTGAGGCTAATTTATAAAAACAATTAAAATTATTTGAAAAAACATGATGTTTGAACAACTCCTACTCATTTAAATAATATTTTTTTAAATATTAAAATACCCTTTTGTAGATCCATAAGTGTAGTTTTCAAATATATATGTATGTATGTATGCATTTATGTATAGTTTAAATTTATATATATATATATATAGTTTTACTAAAAGTAGGTTATCAAAAAAACTATCAGGTTGATTACCATGTCAAGAAAAAATACTAAAACTTACTTAAAAAATTGAAAATAATATGATGCACTAGATAAAAGAAACTATATGAAGATGGAGTAATTTTTTTTATTTTAGATAAATAATTAATATGACATTTAATGTCGAATGGAGAAAATTATTTTTTGTTAACACACATTTTAATATTTATTATATATATTATCAAAATTGGAAAAAATGTATCCATGCACAAAAGTTTAAAGTTAAAAATGCACAAAAAAATTGTAAGAAAAAAAATTACTATATAAAGATTGGTGTGTCTTGTAACTTCATTTTTATAATTTTATTTGCAACTAAATTATAGTGTCAATTTATAATAAAATAATTTAAAAATATCTTTTATATTCTTCAAAAAAATACAAACATAAAATATACTAAAAATACATATTTTATTAATTAATATCATTCCCATATGCCCCTTTTTAGTGTTTTCAGTTTAAAATTTTTATTAGTGTTGGTTGTTTCCTTTATAAAACTGCTACAGAATTTTACACTTGTACCCCAAAGAGAGTAACAAAAAAATAACTATTATAAAGTAGCATGCAAGCACAAAAATCACTCATTGGTTTTGTTGCAAGATGTACTCTAATTTTCACTACTTCTATTCATCTTTCACACCATATAAAATATATACAACTTCCACCTACATCACTCATAAATACAGAATCATCACCTCGTTTATACCTCATAAATGATTGACATCATTTTCACATGGATTTTCCCTATAGTCGTATCCCTATATGCCTTATTTCCTCTAACATCATTGTTTAATCTATGTCACATTCATACTACCACTACATCTTGAATCTATATATAAGAATCATATATATAACCATATCCACAATACACATATCTCCCATATTATTAGTGGCAATATTTCTTTTCCTAGAGAATAATTCATACTAGTTGGAGGATATGCGTTAGTGCAGGATCATGGGTGTCCAAACTAGGCCCTTGAGTGGCAATAAAAATTCAGAAAAACAGAGTTAGGCAACTTGACATAAAAATATGAATAGATTAATGATATTAAGTTTCCACAATCCATATCATTTGATGTTGTAGTGGTTTTTGGATTATATTGTGTAAGAGTGTTTTGCATCAACATTTTATATCACACTCCATGATCCATCATCTGGATTAGTTTATTTAGGTTGTTCTTGGTCTACAACAATATTTCTTTCTCTCCTGAAGCTCTTTTATCTTGATGATGGATCACAAAGTGTGATCCGAAATGTTGATGCAAAAAATTCTCACACAATCTAATCTAAAAACCATTGCAACATCATATGAATAGGTTATTAACATAATTTGAATGTAGTTTGTAGGATACTAGTACTTTTTTAGAAAAAAGAAAATGTATTTGGTGAAATTTCAAAATTTCAATGCAGTAGTATTAAATTTTAAGAAAAAAAAAAAGTAGGTGTATATCTGACCAACCTAAGTACAATTTTTTTTTGAAAATTTCAATATAAGTAGAGGAAACATGCCTATATGTGCCACATTTTTTATGTAATTTTTTTGCAAGTAAATAATTAGTTATGAATTTTTCATTAGAAATTTTTTAAAATATTAAAAATTGTTTGTCTAACTACCATAACTTGATAATTTTTTTATGAAATTCATTTCTTTTTTAAAATTTTTATCCTATATTTTGGGAAGCATAGAATGTGTCATGTCTTTTAGATTCAAAAAATATGAAACCATTTGAGAATTATAGGTGTTTTTCAATCAACCTATGAATTAGGACTTTAGTCATAATGCATGTAGAAAATCAATAGTAATTCTCTATTAAATTCAAAATAAGGCATATCTTATATTGGTGGAAAGATGAAAATTTTCTCAATAAACCCTTTTCATTTCATTAAATTTGGGTAAAAAAATTGATCATCAAATTTGTCGTGTTGCCACTTTTTGGACTCCCATGATCCAACACTCACCCATGTCACCACTCAAATTTTTAAGTTTGCTCCATCCCATTTCAATAAATAGTCAAAACCATCAACATTCTCATCCTAGGAGTTTTAATTCTCATTGTACAAATTTTCACTCAATTCTTTGCTACACAACAAGGATGCTACTCCATTCTCACGTATTCCATGATGGCTACCAAATCTTCTCAAACAATCAAAATTGTAAATACCTAAAATCAGCTCTCAATATTTATACTATTATCAATTTCCTTTGCATTACCACCTACAAGATTAATTAAATAAATAAAATTAAAGAATCCCATAAGCATATTCATATCAAATAAAAAATGCTCATATATAAACGTGATAGTATCCATTTACATTTTCATATCACCACTCCAATAAAATGTGGTGTACGATACATAATTATATCATCAACCTATAGGCCTATGGCTATCAGATATCTCAAGGTCTAATGGTGGTACTTAGTACAAAATCATAGATCATGAGTAATTCCTAGAGCTATTATGTGCTCATAGACCCCTAAGCTCACCTCTAAGATCTACAACTATCTTTTACATATTTATGTATTACTATTGTAGTCAATCTATCCTGACTTACACTCTATCTAGCTTTTCCTATAGGATCATCTAAGAGCGACCAATAGAAGATGCTGCTCCTTATCTTGACTCTCAAATATTAGCTTGGTCTCGACCTCTCTCTACTCTAATCTACTCAAAGCATGCTACATCAAAGGCTCAAAGTTCTCTCCATGTCACTCTATGAATTTTTATAATCTATGGCCAACACTGGCTCCTAAAGTTGTACATTAAGGAAAACCATTGCTATAGCTCAAGCCTTATAATTGATCCAATATTAAGTACCAAATGAAAAAATAAAAAATAAAAAATGGATTAGATATCTCATCATATAAAGACAAAAACTGAAATAAAATACATCTAATATGCTATGAAATTAGAACAAACACATATATCATATCACCTAGATCATCAACTGGCTAGTGATTATTTGAGGATGTAGTATCTATGGATACAATTAAAGTTGCTTGTGAGGCTTAGGGTATAGTAGCAGCTACTCTATTCATCTACCAGTTCTCATGAACACTTAGTCTCTCAAATATAGTAGGATATGTTTGTGATAAATGAGGATGAGATCTAGATCTCTCCTTAAGGGCATCATTGGCCTCCTCCTAGTCCTCTAGATCTCCTCTTGATGTTGTATTTATTTGATCCTCCCCATCAACATCTATCCTAATACCGCCATCTTTATCTATATCCTCATCCTCAAAATCAAGGTACACTCCCATAATGGGCAAGCATCGAAGTACACAATGGGCTATAATCCATCGAAGTTTGATCAAATTAGTTACAATTAGGAGAGGACATTAGAATTAGAGTTTAATATAGAATAAACCACCAACATAGTGAAATATATATTTTTAGAATCCATAAATAATGTAAGAATAAATTATATAAAACAAAAAATATTATTTCTAAATTTGAATGAAATCACATGAATTGAGAGAATGATGTTCTAGTGTTCTACCATATCTTGCTTCCATCTTTCAAAGTCAAACTTCACATAAACCTATTATTCTCTCACTAGATAAACATGAGAGAAAAAACCAATGATGTAATTACAAATCAATTTTTGAAATTTTTTTTTTTCAAAAATCACATTATTATTTAGAATTTTAACAAGATAGAAAACATGATCTATATTTAACAATATAATTATAAAATAAAAAACATTAATAAACATCAAAAACCTCCGAGCAAAAAGAAAATTTTGATAAAGATGCATTGTATTTCTATTTGAACAATCAAAAACATATGTACATGGAACAACACAATTGCCATGAAATAAACTAAGCTTATGCAACAATGAATGGCCATGTACCATGGAATACCTCACCTAGTTACCCAAAAACTTTTTTGGGTGCCAATATATTTTACTATTTTTAAATTCTATGTTTTAATCACCCTACACAAAGTTATATACCAACCAACAACTAATTTATCAGTTTAAATTTTAATATCATCATTAAAGGTGAAATTTGAAAACATTAAGAAAGCCGCATAATTTTTGGCTCTGGTCATATTGTAATATGACATTGTGAAATTTATTGGACGGACTGAAAAATAAAATAAAAACTCCCAAATCCATTTCGTTTGGTATCATATGAGTGAAGTACTTCCTCCTCACTGTGAAATTGACATATGATAAGAAGTCATTAACAACGCTGATTGTATGGTTAAGTTATTCACCACTTTCAATAATTTTAATGCAATGACTCACGATAGATACCAAGCTGTCGAGCAACGTGAATTTCATTCAGAAAAAATGCATTGGAAAGTTGTATGCTAAAATGTAGACAGAAACAGAAACAAAAAAATGAAGTAGCCATCCATGAGAACAGTAACAGACGTAGGCATTATCTAAGAACCATACTGAATGGACATATGTTTAAATCATTGACCAGTCTCACAGTTGAACATTGAAATTTTTAAACTGAAATAGATTAAAATAAACAAAGTAGCTCTCAAAAAGTTCAATCACTGAATATAATTTAATTGGCTGCAAAGGCCCAAGTTAATAAACTATATACAATATAAAGAGGTGACAAAAAAATTAGGTTAAAATGGTATACCTGTCAATAATGTGGTGTTTATTAATCAAACCATGTGATACCCACAAACTCCGAGAGTATTCCAGATGCATCTCCTTCCAACAATATTCCAAATAACCTAGAATTATTTGTATCAGAATCTTCTAACCCTTTATAGACCATAGACAAATTATATTGTTTATAACAATGGTTTCTCAGATTTAGGTTTAAGTCGGTTTGATTATGCTGTACGTATGCATTCCTAAAAGGTTGCTTCCCTCATCGATAGCAACGATTCAACGATGGGGATTGACAGTAACAATTTTATCTAGCCTAGCTCATCAAAGCCAGATTCTGTGTAATAGACGCCAAAACAATCCATTCAAGCTAATTAAAATAACATTGATTGCTTGACCAAAAGCGTCTTCTTGTGACAGGTATATCTGCAATTCATGGAGCAGTCAACTGAGAATTGCAGAAAGTTCCAATTGTTCTTTACTATATTTTATAATGATAAAATTGTGAGCAGGGCGAAGGTATCTTACCGTGAGATCATGGAAATGAACAAAATATAATAGTCTCGAATGTGATGTACACAAATATTTGACTGAAGTTTTAAAACAATGGAAAATTTTATATGACATATAATATATATTGTTTTAATAGAAATATTTAAGGATCATTTTCAGAATTAGAAAATGGTCAGGTAAAGAGTATTTATAATAAGGGTAAGTATAAATTTATAGATACTATTTTTCTTCCTTATTTAAATATTATTTTTTTAAATATTCAAGCAGTCAATAATAATTTTATATTTTATCCATATCAAAAAATGGTAAATCTTTATTTTTTTTAATGAATTTTTGACTGATAAAGTAGAATATGGAATTTAATTTATGTTGTTTTGATAGAAATAATTAAAAATCATTTTCAGAATTAAAAAAGGGTTAGATAAAGAGTAATTAGTGTTAAATTATTATACGGATAAGGATAAAAGCATATAGAGCCCGCATAGGTAGCAGAGTTGACTTGAGTTTTGGGTATGCTCCCCAATATCTTGGGTTTGACTCTGAGGTCCGGACTTATCTGATGCATGTGGCTTCTGGCTTACGTGCAATTGCATGCATCCTCGGGGATTAGTCTCGATGTGTGTGGCTTGCAGGTAGTTGCATGCATCCCTAGGGATTAGTCATGCCTTAGCTCACCTCCCCAAAGGAAAGTGGGAGCATTGGGCTAAGGATAAAAGTATATATATAGCCGGGTAAAAGAATAAAGTTGTTGCACACACGAGTTTGTGTCCCCAAAGTAAAGTGGGAGTGTTGGGCTAAGGATAAAAGCATATATATAGTTGGGTAAAAGTGCAAAGTTGTGTCACACCTCAGTTCACCTCCCCAAAGTAAAGTGGGAGTGTTGGGCTTGGTCGCATTAGTTTGCCTCCCCATAGTAAAGTGGGAGCATTTGGCTAAGGATAAGATCATATATATAGTTAGGAAAAAGTACAAAGTTGTGTCACACCTCACCTCTCCTCCCCAAATTAAAGTGAGAGTATTGGGTTGGATCACAAGGATACGCTAGGTCAAGAACAAAAAAAACATATATATAGTCAGGTAAATGTACAAAGTTGTGACACTTTTATAAAGAAACAACCAACACTCATCAAACTTTTAAACTTGAATCACTAAAAAGTGGCATGTAGGTTTTGAATTTAGAAATAATGTAAACTAATCAAATGCATATTTTTAATATATTTTATGTTTGTATTTTTTTGAAAAAATTAATTAAAATAGTTTTTCATAAATTAATTAGTGAATGAATATATATATATATATTTTATTTTGATAAACACATATTTTTAAATAAATATTATAGTATGTGTGCATTATAATGTAGCTATTTCCATTTGATGTCAATTTTTTATTTAAATATTTATTTAAAATAGAAAAAACAAATATAGCATCTTGATATAGATTCTTTTATCTAGTGCATGATATTTTTTTCAACTTTTTAAAATATTTTTTAGTTTTTTTTCTTGACATGTAAGCAACCTAATATTTTGTGCTATAATATACTTCTAGTAAAAAATAAAAATAAAATATAAATAATAATTAAACTATTCAAATATATATTTTTGAAAACTATACTTATGGATCTACAAAAGCATATTTTTTATATTAAAAAATATATTTCTTACATAAATAGGTGTTGTTGAAGCAACAAGTTTTTCAAATAACCACATTTTAATAATCACATTTTTGGATAAATTAGCTGAATACGTGACACAACTTTGTACTTTTACTCATTCTTTTCTTTCTTTACTTAAACGTCATTATATTTAATGTTAGGTAGTCAAGAGATTATATATGTATTCATATCAAAAAGTGTTAAATATCTTTTTTTTTATCGACCAAAATAGACTTTTTCATTGATGAACTAGAATATGTAAAAGAATAGCTAGTCTTCTTATTCTTCATTTTGTGCTTGTTTCTTTTTGTGATTTAAATATAATTTTGAAATTTTTAGATTATTTTATTTAGTATAAAATTCCAACCTATTATTGCACTTATTATATATATAATTAGTCCTTCAATTTTAATTGTCTAGATTTATATTTATTATAGATTTTCATTAACTATGGTCTAGAATAGGGGGTATGAATCCATATACTACATTGATACATGAAATAACCTTGTCCCTCATATTTTCAAATTTCCAATTATTAGCTCCTCAAGTTAACACTATTTTTATTTGATAATTACTAATATTACCTAAAGTTGGTAGCTAAGATCTTGTATTCAAGAACAGGAGTTGCAGAGCAGCCAAGTTCCTACAAAAATGTGCAAGAATAGTCTCATTTGTATTTGTTGTGTATGTTATATTTAACAAATTAATAGTAATCTTGAAATTTTTCAGATGGTGGCATGTAATATCATAAGATTCTTTTTGTAATAATGTGGCAGGAAATCTATTGATAGACCTAATTAAGGATACTTATAGGAATGATATAATGATTTTACTCCCAATGAGAACAATGGAATGGGTATATTAGGTCACATCATCTTTTGTAGCGTGCTCATCTAGGACTACATAAAAAACAAAATCATGCTTCTCTACATATGCTATCAAGTCCACCTGAAGGAAAATATTTGTTTAAGTCATAATACAACATTGTGTTATCTAAGCTCAATGCTACTATAATTTCTTTCAGAATTTAGAGAAAACTAAGCTCCTCAAATTCACTATGTTATCCATTAGATATAATTTTTGAAACATTTATTGATGCCTAGTGTTAATCAACACCTCATTATTTCAAACCATACGCTATTTCCACTATTGAATGCAATGAGAATGGATAATAAACATTCAAGGCAGTACATCTCCATCCTCATAATTATTCACTTCTCTCAGCTTGTATAAAGTGAACTGGGCCATAATCTATAGAATTTGGTTAAGCATCACATTTCCTTATTCATAATAACGTATAACCTTATGTCAATCTTGAATAAAATAAGTTGTTATTAAAAAATGCAAGCTGAGTATGAATCAATAAAGAAAAAGATAATAATTAACTATGATAAAGGATACAAATAAATCCAATAGCACACATACTATAGCATCCACAAGCCATGGCATATTTGGCTTTAATAGTTCCCACTCTAGAGTCCTTACAAGTAGACTGAACATAACACCATAGCAAGAAAATGGAACATGTGTTATGTTAACATCCTCAACCATCAAAAATAGCTCTTGAAAACATGGAGCATAAAAGAAAACATCAAATATAGATTTAAACATTCCCCATAGCTTATATTCCCTATTAGAGAAAATATGAACATCAGTGGATTCATACCCTAATAACAGAAGAAAATAACATTATGGATTATATCCATGCAAGCCATATTCAGAGTCAGTTGTCAATGAGTTCAAAGGGTAAGCATACCTGAACTATTCCTCTCCTAATCTACAACCAACATTTATCATTAATTAAATATTTATCTTGTGCAGTAGAAGGTTAAATACTCAACCAAACAAATTACAAGAATATAAACTTAGACATTAGAAGATTTGAAATGCAATTTTTAAGAACTTACATTTAAACTGAATTGTGAAAATTGTGCACCAATATAGATAGCAACCATAAACCAACCCAAACAAGTTCCTATTTTCTTCACATGCATTCCAAATGGACTTCCATCTAGTCCCAATAACTAAATTATCACCATAAATACTCAAGAAAAAGACAATTTTTGGTTAAACACATATCTAGAAATACCCACATAGAGTATGTTTTATGGTGTACCTACAAAAGTTTCCTTCTTGCAATTATTTTAGCAAAACTCTTGTCTAATAGTGATGAGTAAGAAAATGAAGTTGTGTTGTTATAAGTGGGAAACTCCAAGTATTTTATCCCACCAACAAACAATATTGTTGAAACCACCTAAATAGATGAATGCAAAATGAAATAACCATTATAATGGTAACTACAATCATAACTTAATTAGTTATGTGAACTCAATGGTATGTGTTGCAACATGTGTAAAGAAACTTACAAAGCCGAAGGTCACAAAGTTGGGTCCACAAAAAGCTCAAAAAGTGGAAGTGTTTTTGCTGTTTTTCAGAATTTGTCACACTTGGACTGAAAATTTGAGGCACTTACACAATGAATTTTTAAAAAAGTCAATAATATGAAATTTAGAGATTTGAATCTAGTTTATAAATATGTAAATTATTCAAATACCCAAATTGTAGAAACTAAATTTTGATAAAGATCTATAAAAACCACTTTTTAAAAGTCCCTATTTTTTTACCATACCATGCACGTGTACGGACAACACTTTTTGAATAAAATAAAATTATTTTACTAATTCCTTTTGGGGAAAGAGAGCTAACAACATGAAGATTGATGAGGAATTTTTTTTGTAATTTTTTGTTGAATATTTTTTTTATTATTTAATTTTTATTGGCCTTAATTGTTGTTTTTAAAAATCAACATGTACGGACAACATAATTTGACCTAAACTAAACTTTTTTTGAATTTTTTTTTTTCATTGTGTAAATAATTGTCTAAAGATTGATGTCATATAATTTTGTTTACAAAAAACTTAATGAAAAAAAAGTTATTAAAAAACAAAAAAAATCTAATATTTCAAGTTTAAGGACTAGTTTGCTTTGAAATTAATTAAAAAATAGAAACCGTAATCCAATCTTAATAAAAATTATATATTTAAAAACTAGACATCGTGTTCTGTAATGGGTTTTAATTTTATAGATTGATTTAGAAAAAAAATTCATCAGCCATATTGTCAAAGTTGAACATTCTTCTTCAATCTGCCTTAGTTTTTTAGTTGTAGGTCAAAGGCTAAGGCTCGGATTGCTAAAGCTTTCCTGAACCTAAAACCAAGTCTAGAGGTGGGTTGGGAAACAAATTTTTTAATAACACATACGCATTACTAAAATGCATACGCGTTTCATAACGCATACGCGTTATTTTTTTACCCATTGGGTAAAGGTAATGCGTACGCGTTATGAAACACATATGCGTTATGAAATGCGTACGCGTTTATTTTTCAGAATGTGTACATGTTTAATAATGCGTACGCATTTCTAATATATCTGTTTTTCCGGATTTGACATTTTTTGGTACAACACATTTTTCCTGCAAATTTTTTTTCTGCAGTACGACCCAAAAGCTCGATTTTCTGCATTTTTTATTGCAAATTTGTCTTGTGGAGGCATATTCTATTGCAAATTGGTTGAAAATTCAAGTGCAGGTTGAATTTTCTGAAGTGGAATCAAGTACAAGAATAATTTACAAGAAGATTCAAAAAAGAGAGTTTTTGGATGTATTTATGATATTTTTGTGTACTTCAAAGTTCAAAGAAGAAAGGATCTTCATAGTACAAAGTGTTATTTGAATATTTGAAGGAGGTGAAAATTTCAAAATTGGTTACAAGTAAATCATTTTTTTTTCATCAAAAAAGGTTGGTAACCATGGGATCAAAGCAAAGGCAAAGAAAAAAGTGTAGAAAGTCAATCACACCTGAAGGAATTCAAGCAAATAAAGATATGGAGGCAAAAAGACAAAAGGATAGAAGAGAAAGAATTCGTCAAATGAAAAATTTGGAAGCATCTAGTTCAATGAATGTTGAAGAGAAAGTCATGAATGATGAAATGAATGTAGATGATGCAAATGTGGAGATGGTGAATATAGAAGAAAATGCAATTATGGAGACAAACTCAAGTATGTTTTCAACTTCAACTTTGAATGATATGGAAATAGTACCTATGCAAACAACTTTGGCTGTGTCTTCAAATCCACCTCTCAAGGATATGGAAAATGCACCTATTCAAACAATCTCTCTAGGTATTTTTTCAAACCCAAGTCTTGATAATATTGATTTTTCTTGTTTAAATGATGTTGGATACACCATTGATGATATCAATAATTCTAGGGTTGAAAGAATGCAAAAACAAAAAAAATGATGAAAATATATCTTATGAGAATGTAAATGTTAATCAAATCCCTCATATTGATGAAAATGAGAATGAAATCTTTTTTACATTTGAAAATGAAAATGCAACCCCTTGTGTGAATGAAAATGAAACCCCTTGTACGGATGAAGGTGAAAATATTTTTTTTACAATTGAAAAAGATGTGTTAGATAACCTTCATGGTAAAGTTTCTTGGAGACAAATTAGAACTTATGGAAATAAAATATATAAAAAAAATTTTTATAGAAAAAAATAGGATTCCAATGTCAACTCATGGTGTAATTGATGAGAATGTGGAAAATGAGAAAAGTGATGAAAAAATTAGGTATTTTTGTAAAACCAAAAAAGAATGATGATTCAGTAGAATAAGTCATTTCTAGTGTTGCTAATGCTATTGATTTTATAGGTAAGAAAAGTCGATCTAAAGATAAAAATGTGGCTTGTCATGCAATAACAACTGCTTTAGTTGATAAGGAAACTTCAAATAAAAGAATGTTAAGTAAGATTAGTAAATGTATAAAAGTAAATCCTAAAACTTTGATTAGAGCTGCTAAAAGAAGAGAAAATATTGAAAAGGATCCAATTAATCAATGTTGGAGTTTTAGTGGTAGACTCCCAAGATCAGACATGAAATTAACCAATGAAATTAAATCTTTAATCGATAAATTTTTGCATGATAATACAAGAGTATCACCTAACATTAGAGATGTCTTAAAATTAAGGGTGGGTTCCAAAATTCGTGTACCTCATCCAAAGCATCTCTTAGATATGACTCAAATTGAATTATATAAAAAAAAATTAGACGCTTCAATCTTACCATTGAATATTAAAATAATTCAAAGATCATTCAAAAAGTGTAAACCTTGGTATGTTAGAATTAATAAGCAACAAATCTCTTGTTGTTGTAAGACTCATGTACAATTTTGTTATTATTATGATAGTTTTCGATATATATGATGCACTTTACATGTTAACCAAATTATGCAGGACATTTGTGGTATTAATATGCCACCTAAAAGAATCAAAGATTTTATATCAGGTTTGTTTTGTGAACCCTCTAATGGAAACTTATTTTGTTTAAAATCATGTATTTCTAGAGAATGTGATAGATGTGCTAACTTTTCATTATTAGGTGAATGTATGCATGAAATTAGTTTAAATGAATTTGTACAACAATTAGTAGATGTAAAAAGATTTAAAAATGTTGAGTATTCTTTAAAAGATGGAAAAAGTGGAAAACTTTGTGAGCTAATTATGGAAAAAATTATTGTGCATGCATTTATTAAAGAATTTAAAGATAATATTGTACCTAAATATGTTCAACACTCTCAATATGCTCATTGGCTTGATAATCAATTTTGTTTATGTAAAAACACATTCCCAATCGGAACTATATTGTCAGTTGTTGATTTTGCTGAAAATTATACTCTTGCTCCACAAGAAGAAATTCAATCACAGTATTATAATTCAGTGCAGGTAGCTATTTTTCTTCATATAGTTTATAGACATCCAGATGATAGTAGAGAAGATAATAGAATTTTTTTGAGAGAGTACCATTTTTATGTAAGTGATAATCGATTACATTCATCTGAGTTTGTTCAATATTGCTTTGATATATTTTACACAAATTTAAAAGAAAGAGGAATTCAATTGCTAGAACATCTCATATGGTCAGATAATTGCATGGGTCAATTAAAAAATGCTAGGATGTTTTATTGGTTATGTAGAGTTCATAAGGAAAATAATATCCAACACGCAATTTTTTTGAAGCTGGTCATGGTAAGGGAGAACACGATGGAGCAGGTGCATGTGTGAAAAGAGCTCTTGCTAGAGAGCAACTAAAATTTGAGGATGCTGCAAAATTTAGAGATGCACGTGCAATTTTAGATTGGTGCAATACCAAATTATCTACAAGAGTAAGTGAGAGCTCAATAATTCACTGCTTCTTTTGGTTAGTTGAAGAAAATGATATTTGTTCTCGACAAGTTATGAAACAATTAATGGATTTGCAAAATGGCACTCATTTAAGAGTTCGAATTTAAACACATGGACAATATGGACAAGGGAGTTGGCATGCTTTTGTCAATTTTGTATTGCAGGTGATTGGGAGGCTTGTGAAAATATGGAATGGGTTGAACAATGGAAACAAAGAGCCTTAACACCTACATCGACACATGTTCAGCATGGAACAATAATTGAAGATAATCAAGCATTCACATCAAATGATTATGATCATGTTTCTGATCTTGTACAAGAAGGTACATTATTTATTAAGATGAATTTTATATGTATGCATGTTTATATACATGAATTAAATATAAGTCATGCTCTTTATTCAATTTTTTATCTATTTTTGTAGGACATGTGTATGCTGTTGTTGCACCAGAGGGGAATGAAGAGGACACAGAGTACTGGTTGGCTAGATGTGTTGAGAGAAAATATAAGTTGGTACATCCTAGAGTGGATGATGATAACTTTGAGTATCCAATTGGTTCAGTCATTGTTGTTGGCACCTGGCTTCGAAAATATTTGATAAGAAAGAATGGCCTGCCTGCATTTGAAGATTATGAAAGACACAAGAAGATTATACATTATTCACATTTGATTTTGGCAACCAATATAAAACTAGTTAGATATCACGGGAGGCCTGCTAATAATTTTTTATGGACACTTTCAATGGATGATCATGAGACAATCATAGATGCATTACAAAAAGGAGAGGATGCAGATGGTACAACAAAGTAAATAAATATTGGTAAGTATATCTAGTTGTATGTATATATTTAATTGATATATACATTTGTCTTTAAATTCATTTCCTTATTAAAGTTTTATATCATTTTTTGTTTCAGGTCTCCCTTAATACTAGATGTTTTACAAAAGAGAGAGAAGATGCACTCTTATTACAATGGAATTCAAATTTAGAGACAGGTAACTATATATAGTTCTAGATACATTTAGTTGAGAGTATAAATATAAAACTAAATTTAATTCATTGTCATTTTATAAAAAGTCTATAATTTATTTCATATCCCCTTAATCCATCCTCTTATGTACCATTAATCCATCCTCTTGCATCCCCTTTAAGTCTCTTTATTAATTCCCCTTAATTCATTCTATTAGGACCCCTTAATCCATATCCTTGTATATATATCCTTAATCCATCCTCTTGCATCCCCTTAAGTCACTCTCTCAACACCCCTTAAGCCATCCCCTTAGGTCACATGGTTTAGGGTTTAGGGTTTCTAGGGTTCATGAGATGCTTAGAATAAAAAATTTATATGGATTAATGGTTTAGGGTTGATCTCCTAGGGTTTTGGTCACATGGTTTAGGGTTTAGGGTTTCTAGGGTTCATGTGATGCTTAGATTAACAAATTTATATGGATTAATGGCTTAGGGTTGATCTCCTAGGATTTAGGTCACGTGGTTTAGGGTTTAGGGTTTCTAGGGTTCATGTGATGCTTAGAATAACAAATTTATATGGATTAATGGTTTAGGGTTGATCTCCTAGGATTTAGGTCATGTGGTTTAGGGTTTAGGTTTCTAGGGTTCATGTGATGCTTAGAATAACAAATTTATATGGATTAATTGTTTAGGGTTGATCTCCTAGGATTTAGGTCACGTGGTTTAGGGTTTAGGGTTTCTAGGGTTCATGTGATGCTTAGAATAACAAATTTATATGGATTAATTGTTTAGGGTTGATCTCCTAGGATTTAGGTCATGTGGTTTAGGGTTTAGGGTGTCTAGGGTTCATGTGATGCTTAGAATAACAAATTTATATAGATTAATGGTTTGGGGTTGATCTCCTAGGATTTAAGTCACGTGGTATAGGGTTTAGGGTTTCTAGGGTTCATGTGATGCTTAGAATAACAAATTTATATGGATTAATGGTTTAGGGTTTAGTTCACATGGTTTAGGGTTTAGGGTTTCTAGGGTTCATGTGATGCTTAGAATAATAAATTTAAAGGACCCTTAATCCACCCTCTTGCATCCCTTTAAGACATCCCTTTAAAGGACCCTTAAGTCATATCCTCTTACATGTGCCCTTATTCCACAATCTTGCATCCCTTAAGTCACTCGCATAATTCCCCTTAAGCCATTCTCTTAGGACCCATTAAGCCACACCCTAGGGTTCATGACATGCATCCCCTTCATCCATCCTATGGCAAACATCATTTGAATTTGTATGGAATTTATAAGATCCAATTCTGTAAATTTTACTATATATTTACTTAAATGACTCAAAAAAATTATAGAACTACTTACTTAAATTAATTATTTTTGCAGGTTCTCACCATGTCAGTCTACCATGCGATTGTCACTGAAAAATTATTTTATCAAGAGACTATGTAAATATCAATTTTTGGTCTTCACGTAAAAATTGATAAGCTAAATAATTGGATATACATGAGCACACATATATGTTTCATCATGTTGTATAGTTGTATTATTTTCATTGAACTTATTAGTAACTTTTTAAAAATCTCATTCCAATTTTATAGATTATACATTTCATATAATTGTTGAAATATTTTCTAGAATTGGTAAATAGTTAAAATTACATGCTCTTAATTTATTATGAATATGATCTAAACTATTTAAGGAATATTTAAATCTATCACCTTTAACCATGTGATAAATTATATATTTATGAAATTTGATTGTAGAGATAAGAATTTATATCTAGTGCATGTATTACTTCAAAATTTGATAAAATATCTAGATCTACATATGTATCAGTGCATATAATCATCAAAATGAACATAACATGATCATAATTGACTGCATATATATAATCATCACATTAAAGTCATTTGATATAATTAAACAAAAATATGTATATGTCACGTCCAACACATAAAAGTTTAAATAAAACTAGAGATGTCTGGTCTATTTAAAATTTAAAACCACTTAACTATCGATTTGATCAGTCAAATGAAGTCTCCTCTTTGTTTTAGGTCGATTTGATGTACCTGCATCATGCTGTAAAAGAGTACAAGTAACTTGAAATTAGATTTAAATTTATTTATAAATTTTGATATAATTAAACATATTTAAACCTGAAAATATAAACTTTTGGATAAAAAATAAAAATTAAATTAAATTTCTAGTAAATACAATAAAAATGATTTTTAGTACATGAATAATTTACCATATGATCATGTGGATCTACTGGAACATTTTGTTCAACGGGTAGCATAACTGTCACTTGAGAAGATCCAAATGCCTGATCTACTATATCTAGCATATTCATATATAAAGCAATCAATATGTTAGAACCTCGAATATATATATATATATATATATATATATTTATTTATTTAAAAGATCCATAAAAAATGTTTAGGATATTTAGTAAAGTTTACAACCTCGAATGATATGACCTCAAGATCACGCACCTGAGATTGCCCATGCATAAATGTTGACGATGTCTCAGGTGCACTTGCAATGGGTGTCTCATGAAATCCTTGCATATAGATGTACAACAATTTGTATAGATCATTCACGCATGTGTATGTAAATGTAAAAATTGTTTAGGAAATTTAGTAAAGTTTACAACCTCGAATGATATGACCTCAAGATCACGCACCTAAGATTGCCCATGCATAAATGCTGACAATGTCTCAGGTGCACCTACAATGGGTATCTCATGAAATGCCTGTATATATATGTACAACAATTTGTATAGATCATTCATGCATGTGTATGTAAATGTAAAAATTAAATTAAATCTATAATGTGTATTTAATTGAAACTTAACAAACTTTTTGAAGGAACACACCTGAGTTGATGATGACTCAGGAGTGCTCACCACAACTTGTGGTTGGTCAGCACTAGGCACACTCATCTGACCTCCCTGCATCTATATATAATATATATCAATCACACATCATGTGTAAACATTCAAAATAAATTAGATATATATATCCACACAAACTAAAGTTAATATATATTGGTTTAAGTACTTGACCAAAAGGTGAGCCCATATCTACAACACTCGACATATAGACATGATCATTTTGGGTTTCAGGCATTTTCTGATCATGCGTCTACACCAAACACTTATTGAATTAATATTGTATTATATATATAATTTGATGTTATTATTTAAACATGAATTTTGCACATTCGAAAAAAAAATTAAGTTCAAAAAGATGAACATGCCTGTGTAAGATGGTGCTCATAATATAGTAAATCCATAAATGACTCTGTCTCAGATGCATGTGGGTCACCTAAAGTGGATGCTTGAGTATTCTTATTGCTCGAGCCTCCATGCTCTCTATTGACCACTCCAACCACCGCATGTGAAGTCTAATGAGTGAGATGTCCTGAAAGTGAACTCAATGCTCCTAATGTTGATAGCATGGTTTGTTGTTGAAATGTAGTAGGAACACTAGGAGAAGCAGGAGCAACAATAGGAGCAATTGGAGCATGTCGCTGAGGATCAACACGTGCTCCTAATCTATGTTGGGGCATGCCACCCCCAACTCCCTGAAATGACCTCATATCAAAATAGTTGGGTTTTAAACCCAACTCAAACTATGCCCATAACTTTCTCAAAAAGTATAGGGGCACCTTAGAATTTCCATGTGGTGGAGTATCAAACATCATCCACCATCTATCCCAAAAGTGTGTAGCTATCTGGGGGTGCCTATACCATAAAATTGAAATTCATTTTTTGGTGGGTGGAATTTGTTGGCTAGTTTGGGGGTTAAAAAAATACTGGTACATGGCTTCTTTGGTAATTTTAAGGTCATTAATTTCTTTATAAGACAATCCATCTGCATAGAATTGTCTCCTCTCGTCTCTCCATTGATGGAACCTATCTAGGTTCGCATCAATAGATCAAACATAATCTACAATAGTTTGCATCGTAGATGCAAACCGTGAGAGATGGGGGGGAATTCTAGGCTCATTTTTTATCAGATCTATATTTTCTTGAATGACCATAAGATTTTCCCTAATGCTCTCTCTCAACTGATCTTGGTCTACTATAGGGGGTGGGGGGTTTGGAGGAATGGGGTTTTCTTGTGGTGGTGGGTTTGGATCTATGGGATCTACAAGAATATGTGGTTCAGGCATAAAATCCTCTATGCTAAATAGTGGATCCATGTGAATGTACAACCAAATGGAAATTGCACATGTTAAACAATTAAAAAATATATATCAACAAACTAATTAAGTAATGCACACAATTTGAAAGAACTATTTAAAAATCACATTGAATGTGTACAAATTCAAAATATAATTCATTTGAAGACCATTTGATTTATAACATTAAAAAATCCATAATATTCATTAAAAATCCATAGCATGTACACATTAAAGTTTATAATTTAAGTTTCTACAAGTTTTGAAAATTTCAAATTTGTGGTTTACAATTTGAGTTTTGGGTAAGGGTTTGTGTTCATATTTTAGAATGTAAGGTTTAGTGTCTAGGGTTTTCTTGATTAATGATATGTGATTATGTATGGTTTGGAGTTTACATATAGTCTGAAAGATATCTAGGTTTTATAGTTTACGGTTGATAGATATGATTATATGGCTCATGTATGTATACATATAAGGTTGTAGACATATATTTTAAGATTTGGGGATTTTGAAAGTTATATATGTATATTAAAATAATGTAATAACCATTAAGATCTAGAAATTAAAAAAATTGGTTATAAGGATACATTTAAACATATAATAATAGAAACATATCAATCATGGTATTTGAAAAGGGGAAATGATAATAGGAGTTACCATAGAACACAAAATATTGTTCATATGAGAGACATAAAAGGTATGAGAATTAAATATTATTTTAATAATAAATTATTAAACAATAGTATAGTACATGAAACTTAAAGAATGCAAATAAATTAAAATTATAGTGATTAAAAGTAATAACTATGCAAGAACTAAGGAAGCCAAACTACCAATTCGGTAGGGTCAATTCCAAGAAAGTTTGCAACCCAATCCTTCACCAATTATAGAATTTAGATTTATACATTTTGATTTCTTGATTTTTTTTTAATTTTTGAGTAATAATAATGAAGGAAAATCTATAAGTTGATGTTCTAGGACCCACTTTGACAAAATGGTAACAATCGACCTACATTATGTTGAATCAAGAGTGAAGGAAATGAAAATTCAATATGTTATGACTAAAAGTATATGGTTTTTATAAAAAATTGAAGGAAATGCATTGTCTTGTGATACCTCTACACCAATCACTACTAAAAATAAACTTTGTTGATCACACCTAAAGACCCCATTGTTATATAACTTTGTAAATAAACTCTTTGAAAACTAAGATTGTGAGAAACATAAATTGAAGAAATAAGACTAAAACCCTATGTCTTTTAAAAAGTTCCACTAGTATTCATGATTTTTAAATCCTTATGAAACCATCAAAAACCTTAGGTACCTAAGTACGGGGATATTGGCTCAAATACATAGTTTCAAAACTAAAAAACTACTAGAGTATGGATTTTAATGACAACAAAACCCTAGAATAGAACAACCTCTACAAACATCATAAAAAAATTGAGGGAAATTCTCTATGATTTAGGGTGTAATGGGCCCAATATCTATGCACATGATATATTTTTTGAAGGATTTTTTAATATATTGATTTAAATTGTATGCATGTGTGCATATGTATTTGCAAATGTATTCATTGCATCCTCTTAAGTTGTCTTCTAGTTTAAAAACAAGTTGAACATATTGAATATATGTTCATATAAACAACTTGAATATGTTTAAGACAAAATTCAAGAACACATAGAAGAATAAGTTGAACAAGAACATGTTAAATAATATATTAGAAAAATAATTGTTAGAGATGCAAAATTGGAGAATTCAGTTCAAGAAAACATTGCTAATAAATTTATTTTTCAAGTTTAAGATAAAAAATTTAATCGATATAGATGAGGAATTTTTTAAAATACGATTTCATTTAGGGATATGTTGCCTTATATTATAATTTCTATCACACTAATTCTAACTTGAACCATAGATGGGCTAATTATAACTTGAACCATAGATCCTAATTATAACTTGAACCCTAATGTATTCTAACTTGAACTCTAATGCTAATTTTAATTAAATCGTGTATCATAACCTTAGTTGAACACTAACCCTAAATGCATATAAATTTTTTAATCATAAACCTAGTTAGATATTGATTGAATGTTTAACTATCACAAAAATTACAACCATTTAACCCTAGACTCTTAATTTAATTTTTACCCCAACCCTAGAACCCTACACCAATTGACAGGGCTAATTCTAACTCCAACCCTAACCTTCATCTTAAATTTTAATTCATAGTTTCATAATCCTAACCCTAACTCTAAACCTAAGTGAATACAAACCCTAACCTCAACCCTTACCCGAATATTTATCTTACAACCATAACCCTAGAATGAATTTTAACCCTAATTGAACTCCAACTTTAATTGAACCCTAGAAGCAGGTAATTGAATTCTTTAATATATTAAACAATTAAACCCAATCATAGCCCTAATTCTAATTTCAAAATTTGACTATATAATATATATTAAAGTTTAATCCAAACCCTAATTGTACCCTAGCTTTAACCTAATTTTAACCTACAAATAGGGTTTTAGTTTACATTTTCTAGGGTTTTAGTTTAGGTTTTCTAGGGTTTTAGTTTACGTTATCTAGGGTTGTAGTTTATATTTTAGTTTATGTTTTCTAGGGTTTTACTTTACGTTTTCTAGGGTTTAGGTCCAAGGATTAACGATCTGAGTAAATTAGTTTTTTAGAACCTACAGTTTAGGGTTTTCAGATTTCAAAATTAAATGTGTCAAATTTAGGTTTTTTTTTGGGTTTTTGATTTAGAATTTTATGCTATTTGTTTAGTTGATGTTTTCGGTTAATTAAATATAGTTTAAAAACTATTAAATATTAAATTAAAATAAACTAAACAAAAACAACTAAATAGCAATTATAAAAAAAAAATAACTAAACATCAATTATAATGCAAAAAAATTGCAGAATTCAACAAACCTGGAGGTCGTTGAGGTCAGGTGTGTCGGCGGGAGGAGGTGAGAGTGAAAAATTGGCAAATTACGGTCATCAAAAACACGTACGCGATCTGCTTCTCCTTTTGCTAGCCCACTAAGGTCGCCTGTGAAAATGACTTTCACAGTCGCTTATTTAAAAAATTAAATAGTTTTTGTAAACGTGTACGCATTAAAAAAACGTGTATGCATTATGAATGCATATGTGTTTCATAACACGTACATGTTACAAAATGTGTATGCATTATGAACGCGTATGCGTTTCATAATGCGTATGCATTATGAACGCGTATGCGTTTCATAATGCGTATGCATTATGAACGCGTATGCGTTTCATAATGCGTATGCATTATGAACGCGTATGCGTTTCACGCATAATGTTACAAAATGTGTATGCATTATGAACGCGTATGCGTTTCATAATGCGTATGCATTATGAACGCGTATGCGTTTCATAATGCGTATGCATTATGAACGCGTATGCGTTTCATAATGCATACGCATTTTAGGTTCGTATCCCAAAATCGTAATGCATACGCGTTATTGATTTAGGATCAGGTATGCGATACATAACATGTATGCATTTCATGCGAGAAAAAAAATTTCGTTTGAAACTTCCCCTCTTCGTGGACCCAACTTCTTGCACTTACCCTGAAGTATGGTGTTGAAATTTCTAGGACTTAGAGATACAAGATTATTGAGTAGTCCTTCCTCTATTAATGAGTGATATAACATGTTTCTTGTACCACTTCTAAGAGACCCATAGGAGTGTCGTAGATATGAACCTAGAGTAGGAGAGTGATCGCTTGCTAAAGATCTTGCAAACCTAAAAAACTAAATGTTAACAATTAAGAAAGCATCGATTTATAATATCTGAAACAAGAAATTATTGACTGCAAAAAACATATAAAAAAGGAAACAAAAATGTATTATGTGTAATACAGGTCCCTTTCTGAGTTGGCCATTTGTTGAAAAAAGGCTTCAAATATAGGTAAACTTGATTAAGTTGTGCTTTCCTTCTTGGAGATTTGAAATAAATTGTTTGTGCTCTATGGAACATTGATATACTCTTCCTTTTTATCATAAATTTGTTCATTTTTCAACACTTCCTTTGGTAGAATCTAATAAACATCAAAAAATCATAAGGGACACATCATGCTCTAGCCAAAGATTTGATATCATTGACATTAGTCTAAAAACCATGGGATTTGTGAAGTGCATCAAATTTTTTAAAGTTACAACTTGGTATTGAATTTTCCCTCTCTTTTTTTTCCACCACTTGGTCAAATGATCATAATATATGATCTAGCAAGCTAGAATTAGGGTCATAGCTAGTTGTGTAGAGCTGCAACACATCATGAATAAAAATATAATGAAAAAGAAGAAACTAACTTATAGAATAGATTACATCTTGATTTTAAGAGAATTCTTTGACCTATAGAAACAAAGGGTAAAGTAAAAAAAGTCTTACCATGGTCGTATAGAGTTTTGGTGGTAACTGCAAATGCATAGAAATGACATTGTTAATGAGTGACTAGATCAAAGGTTAGTCATTAGAGATCAGAAGTTAAAATAAATTTTAGATAAATAGTAGTTTTAATGTTAATTATAGCGAAGGTTGCTGCATTATACTATGAAACCTACAATAAATAAATATAAAAAATATTTCTGAAAAAATCTATATTTGACAAAAAATCAATGTGCTAAAGGAACATATAATTGTTTTTTCCTTTCATTCAATCTCTCTGTCTTCTTCAACTAATTCACTTAATTCGGTTTAATTTATTTATAAATAAGTTCAATTTTGTGAAACAATATTCAATAGACATATAATTGATGTGACATTGGATGTAATAAAAGCTCCATATAAATTGTACACATTAATGAACTAGCAATAAATTTGATAACTACCTTAACCCTCATCTCATGTATTGTAAGAGCATAATTTTTTTTTCCATTGTTATGATTACAACTTGCTCTGCTTATTATAAAATACAATGAACAACCACAAAAGTACATGTCCAACAAGATGTAGCGTACAAAACTTACTAATAGATGTTAGGATATCTTATCTCAAAGAACGTACTTGTGGACTTTGATGTAACTAATATATTTTTAAAAATGAATTCCCAACATGTTTAGTGTAGTTTAACTATGAATTTCTATATCCAAAATATAGGGGATGTGAAAATGAGATCAATATGATCACAAGTTGTGTTATTAATTACATGCCATGTGAAAATAGTTCCTTTGTTAGAATATGACGTGGAAAAACTAATATTCTCCCACATTTTGGCTCTCTCTATTAGCACCATCATCAAGGAAAGGATTAATGAAAAAGTCAGAAACTAATCAATCTATACAAATTTTGATCCCGTAAGAACATTGCAATTTGATATAATTTTAAACAAAGCACCCTAAAATTGAGAAGACATTGAATATTCAATAGGAATAAAGAGGATTGACTTGTACGTCATCTGGGAAAGCATAAATTTTTTTTAAAAACATGTACTATAAAAATAAAACATAACCTAGATAATGTCAATTTGAAGAGTCCACTTAGCTATTGTTTCTAACTGTGTCATTTCATATATGATTTTTATTTTAAATTTAAAGTTTGCTGTTAGAGGGCTTAACAAAAATAATGTTTCAATTCTTGATGTGTGGGAAAGAGTTGTTTAAGTTAACCCATGTTGGTGTACACCAAATGGTTCAAATGCAAGGACATGCATTGTAAGACCTTTTGATCTATGTATTGTTCGAGTACATGCTAATTTTACTAAAAATTGTTTCCTAACAATATTATTTTATTGAGCATTTAGTTTTAGGATTGGTTTGGTAACTCAGGGTATTTGTACACATCCATTGTTAATATATGTTTGGTTTAAATGTGATATTTTGGTAGCTTGATCTTTTCCTATATGGTGATCATTAAATTCAATCCATATAATTTCCATGTCAGCATGTTGTGTATATGTTTTGAATATTCCATCTGATCCATTTATGAGACCATCTTGTGTATCATAGTTTCCACTATAAATCTCAACTAATATGTCTTTTTTAACATAATTTTATCTCTTAGGTTTGAATTGTTTTTGAACAATCGTTCTACATTAAAAAAATTATCATTAATGTCAATTACATTGATTGATATTAGTTTTTCATTGAGGAAAAAATAGGTTTTACAGGGACCCCAAACCACAAAGTTTACAAACCAATAAAAGATAGATCATAAGAAAATCTAGGAAAAGACAGGCTACACACCAAAGATAAACAAAAAATAACCGCAGCCACCAGCAAAACCCAACAAAAGGAAAGCAAAAAGCCAATGACAACAAAAACACAACCAAACCTAACCTAGAGACTTTAAGGTCTCTGCCACTTTCATTTCCAAGATGTCCAAATCTTGGGCCACCATCTTCAGATTCTGGGTCTCCAGAGGCATTGTATCTTGTCTTTTCTTCATGTTGGTTCTAGTTCTCTTTGAAGGGCCCAAATCCTTAGCTTTTTTTCTGTTCTTCTCAGCATCTAGATCCACAATGAAAAGTCCCTTTTGAGTGTTGTCCATTTTTTCTACGAAAGCTCTCAAGATAGTAGAGTTATTTTTAACAATTTTGTGGTTGTCTTCTATTGTGCCTTTCAAAGCTTCCCTAATCTTCTCAATCTCTTTATCAAGGTTCTCCCCATCCTTCTTAAGGTTTTTAGTGAAATCTACTTCTTTATGGAGGTAGTCTGCCATGGCCATCTTCTCGTCCATCATCCATAAAGCCTCAACCAAGTTCTGCTCCACCACTTTGGCTTCCAAAATTTCCACTATACTTGTGGTAGCTCTATTTTTAAGATTTAGTTCCTTAATTTCATGAAAGGCCCACTTCAGAATTTTGAAATTATCAATCGCTCCATTTCTGGCAAGAGAAATAATATCGCCATAAAAGTCCCTGTCAGGTTCAAAAGCAGGGTCATCATGATTCAGGTCCACATAAGGGTTGGGTCTATCCTCTTTGTCAACAGAGTGGAAAGAGGCAGAGGAGATCTCCTTCCTAGAAGGTTCTGCAATGTCATCATCTGGAGAATCCTCTGACTAAGCCACTAGGTTATCCACCAGGGGTTCATCCCTTATCTTTTCCTTCAACATAGACGCTTCTAGAGGAATTTCCCAATGACAATATTTTTGTTTTGAAAGCTTAATAGAAGGGTTATTCTTCCATTTTTACTAGGAGGAGTAATCTCTTCCACCCAGTCCAAGTCTGAACCCTTGATATCCTTAGGCGAGCTAGACTCTGTGTTGTAACCCTCCAAGGCCGAGGCAGAGATGGGGTTAGAGATAGCTGACATATTTTTGAATTGCTCATAAATGAGCCGAATAAGGCTCGCATGAAAGACCAGATTCTTATCAGGATTTTTCCTATTCTCCTCAATGCTATTGTTCAAAGAGCACAATAGGTGATAGGGGAAAGAAACCATTACCTTATATTTGAAGTGGTTGAGTAAAATTAAATGATTCCCGTATACACTTGTAAATCTCCAATCTAGCGTAATGTATTCCATTAGGACTCTAAGCACCTCCCTCCAAATTTTCTTGATCCTGCTCGACTCAAAATAGCTATTAGATAATTTCACAAGTCTCTTTTTCTCCTCCTCCTTTGGAAAACTGATAACAGCTGTGTCCAAATATTTCCTATCATGGTAAAATTTCACACCATCAATAGAGAGACTAGTAACTTCTAAAATAAGCACCTCATCCACCGACACTTTCCTTCCAAAGATGATGATCTCTCCTTTATTCTAGGGTGATCCCACAATAGTGGTCTACACTTTTTGGCCAAACTAGACACTGAAATTATTATTTTTAATTAAATCTTTACATTCGGGCACCTATAGCATCTAAACAATGAGGAATTTGAAGATGATGCAAACTAGAGTCTCATCAGATTTTGTTTGTATATTCTAAAAATATTTTTTTCAAAATTTTTGGAATAAGACTGCACTTCTTTTTCCATCTCCCATGAAAACTGATTTTTTTTCAGAAAACAACATTTTTAAAAAGTGACGCTCACTGTATACAACATAATTTTTTTTGTATGAAGGATAAAATTCTATTTTTTTTGAATTTAGATTTGTAACTATGATATCTAGCACTTTAATTTGGTCTCATATTTTTTTATTGAATATTTTTTCCTTAATAGAGTTTCGAAGTCAAATCAATTTCAATTCAGACATAGGCAGACTGTATACAACATAACTTTTTCTGTATTTATGGAAATTCAATTTTTCTTTTTTTAATGGATCAAGAACATCAATGCCTAGTACAAACATATATTTTTTTTAAATATTTGGTAATTTTCTATTTTTCCACATGTGCAAAACAAAGAGCTTGATTTTCGGTGAAAAACCTATGTTAAATAAAATTGAAAAAACACTTACATAATAAAACCAAAACATATTAAAATTATATTCATGGGATAGTTAATTTTGAGGACTACCATAATAATTTGAAATAAATTTTAAATGAATTCATTTGATCCCCCAAAATTTAAATCAAAAGTGATTTTTTATCAGCATTTTGATAGGTGTAAAGGAGAGTCATTTATGTATGGTTTAAAACTAGCGAACTTCTATCCAAGGGGGTTTGATCTAAGGTAGTTTGATAAAATACTATTCAATTGGAATCCTTAAAATGGAACTTTTAAAGGCTTAAATCATTATATTTTCTTAAAATATGTGATTTCATCTAAAATCAATTCCTCTCAGAAATTGTAAACCAGCTTTGTGGGATCACCCTCCAATGTTTCACAAAATAATCAATAGCTCTGAGGTCTAGCCCATGAAGTCTTTCAATGAACAGTTGTAGCCCTCCCTTCTCAATTTTCTTCCAAACCTTAGAATTGTCTTTATTCTTTCTACACGCAATAGGCTCAACTCTTTTCCTGCCTCCTCCCATAGACATCAATATTTTTCTCTGAAAGCTCACACCAAGAAAATACAGACTTATGAGATTGCAATAAAACTAAAGCACCCAAAAAACATGCAAGCTTATCCATAAATCATATTCATTATGATTTTTCCACCAAATCTTATGATATCTCGGTACTTGGCACCTTTCTCTTTAATCATCTTTAAATGTGGCTTCTCTCCCATGAGTGCAGTCATATTTTATTAGGGCTCTCACATTAGTAGGAAAATCTTTTTAATTCTGCCACATCACCTTTCTATTTTGTCTTATTCCCTAATTGGCAAAAAATTCTACCACACCATTCCCTTCCCTATAGATATGGGAAATTTTAACTTTCTCAAACTTAGATAAAGTGGCCCTAGATTCATCAATCTAGTACTTAATAATCCAAGATGGGTGGGAAAAGACAAGGAGGCAATCAATGATATTATTGGAGTCACCCTCTATCCAAATATTTTTAAAGTTCAAACTTTTAGCAAAATTAATGACCTAGTAGGCTCCTATAGGTTCAGCTAAATGATTGATTTGTTTCCCCAAAGAGACAACAACCATAGCAATGAACATGCCTTTATCATCACGTAACACACCTCCACTCCTAGCCATTCCAAGTGGAGAAAATAATTATTTTTGATTGTGTGCATTAACATCTTTTATCTTGTGAAAATGAAATGGAAATGTTTGATCAGTAGGTGTAGGACGTAAGAATTTTTTATTCATGTATGTCATGTCACTATTTGTTTGAAAGTTTTTTTGTATTATGTTAATAATATCGATGAATGTTTCATCTTTTTATCTCATAGTTGTTTGCAAGGTATAGAATTTGATTTTTTCGCATAAGTTGTATGGAACTAGTTCAGTGTCTAATTTTATAGTTTGAAACACTAGACACTCATGTATAGGTTTTGCTTGCTAGAAGTCAACAAAAAAATAATGTATAAACCACCAAAATATTTAGTAGGTGTTTGCACATGATTTCACACAACCTTTTATCTATGCAACACAACAACATCACTCCAACTAATGAGATTTCATCAATAACGATAGTATGTAATTGTTGATATTCTTTTGTCAATATATGCAATTTGTTCGAGCTCAATGGAACAGTAGTGGATTTGTTAAATGGTATAAATAGTGAAGATTTCAAATTTGTTTCTCAAATATTGTAAGCTTCTTTACCTCTATATGTGATTAACAAGCCCTTTATTGTATTTGGGTCACTATCAATAGAGTTATTGTATATACGCAGTAGGCCTTGGTATATAACTTTGGCAGTGAATGTTTTTCCTATTCCAACACCTCATTTTAGAAACAAATGCAATGGTTCAAGTAATTTATGTTTTTTTATTAGTGTGTACTTTAATATGGCTTGTTCCTCTTTGTTTATCATTCTTCAAAAAATTGTAGTATTTTGTATTGTCAGCTAAGTTTGGATGTTTAGCAATTTCAAACAATATTCTCATTTGTTTATTATAGAATTTAAGTTTTATTTTGTCTAGATCTGATTGCAAATCCTATTATTCATTATACTCGGTGTTTAAGTTTTCAACATTGTTTGTTTATGTACAATTCTCATTTTTAATATTGACATCATTAATAACATTGTTCAAATCATCCCATACTTCATTTATATGCTATGTGTACTTTTCTTGATTAAGTTTTACTATTTTTCATTAGTAGTGAAATCCTTTTTCCCATGTTCTGGAGCCTTTTTTTAATATGTTTTCATCTATGGAAAATGGGACATATAGTAAAATTTATTCCCTATAATAGTTCTTGATGTAAACATGTTTATTGTATCTTATATATCAAACAATTTTTGGTGTACTTCGTTTTTTTAATTGTCCTTTTTTTGTTGTGTATTCTACGACAAATTCTACTAGACAAACATTTGCTAGTATTTTAGGACATGCAATATAATGGTCAATCCAATTCTTACAAGCAATATTTTGTGATTCATCTAGCTCATTTTTTAGCAATGTGGAATGTTTCAAAATAAATGTATGATTTTTAGCAATTGATGTGTCTATGAATATGCATTTTCTTGAACTATAGTTAAGAGGAAGTGAAAGCACAATGCGTACATCTTGATGAGTAGAAATTTTTTGCAAGTTCAACAAAGCATTTCCAAGTTTAGTTATCATTTTAATCACATCAATGTTATGTTCTTTATGGTTTGTGTGTATTTTGTTAAATGCATTTTTTAGAAGCATTGCATTTTATCATGTATGAGCTACAATAAATTGTTGCAACATATGCATAGTACAAATTGTGCATCTGTATTTGCTTTCCATAGATGTGGAATTTTCTTACAAAATGTATTGTTCCAAATGTGAGTTTCTTTTCTTTTCAAAAACATTGTTGGTATAAGAAATGTAGATTGAATGGCCAATATGTATTCTTGTTCATCTATTCTTATGTTCACTAGGAAATCCTCAAAAGATGTAGAGCAATCATAATTTGAACATTCTAAAGTGGATTTAATTTTTTAGCCAAACACATTTTTCTTTTTTCATTAATGCATGGTTCAAGAATTCTTGTTGTTTTTGTAATACCCCTCCATTTTTCCTTCTAGTTGGACAGTGTGTCCTTGTGTGGGTATGTTGCTTTGATGTGTTTCTAGTTATTCAGATGCCTTGTTTGTGCGCTTTCTGTTAGTACCTTGACTTGGTACTCAGTTACTGTTTGATCTCTATCTTTATCTTGTTTTGGTGATGTATTTTGATGTGATGGTACTATATTCAGATGTTATCTTTATTCCATGTTTTGGATTAGCATTATGGATATTCGAATTAATGATGTTATGCTTTAGATTACAATAGTATGTTAGATTTGTCAGTTAGTACTACTGTATTGGTGAAGAGGATGGTATCGCATCACTCGCTTGCGAGCGCCCTACGATTTCGAGATTTCCTCTTCACAGTGTGTATTTTATGTTGTTAATATTATATGTTATTGTTTACTTGATTTACAGGTTGATAGGTACAGGACATTGACTCCACCTAGTTTCATAGGTTGGAGCATGTTCAATGCCCAACGGTATTCGATTGGGAGATAGTAGCTAGGTTTTCATGCCAAGTCGTCACCCTAGTCCTAGTATGTCATCAAGTGTTTGTCGGGTTGTGTTGCCTTGAGTATTGTGCCCTCTCTTCGTTATTTAATTGCAATTTAGAAAAGGGTAATTTAATGGTTTAATGTATTTAAGTTGTGGATTAATTCATTCTGAGATTATGTGAAATGTAATTTATTTTATTATTAATTTAATTTAATTAATAAATAATTTAATTGTTGATTAAATCTATTTATTAATTAATTAAATTTCTGATGTTGAAAGAAGTTAATTTATTTATGTTGAAGTTATTGTATTATTTGTTGAAATTGAAAAATAAGAAAAATGAATTAAAAGTCAAATTTGAAAGTTTGAATTCAAAATTGAAATTGGGATATTTTGCATTTTCTGTTTTCTGAAATTTATGAGGGTCGTTATTGAAATTTTAGGGTTTAATCCTTATGGTTGAATTTTTTTTCTCAATTTTGGGATGAATGATGTTTTTGGAAAATTAAAAATGGAGGAGAGGAATAACTGTTGCAATTTTGTGGGTTTTGGACTGAGGCTGTGAAAATCTATGGAGATGAGGTTGAGAACTGAGCACCATTTCTGGATCCCCTCAAACTCAAGAAATTAGGTTCATTCAATTACTAGTTCATTTTGAAAATTTATATAGTTTGAATATGTTGTTCGAAATCATTTAAATTTTGGTTGTTGGTTGCAAATAGAAAACCCATGTTGAAATCTGAGTTTGTTGCAAAATCCTTTCTTTGGAAAAATATTTCTTCAAGAAAATCAATGGTGTTCTTGACTAAAAATTATAAGTCTTGATATTTTTTCCTCAATTAATTTGTTAATTCCTTGTGAATAGAATATATATATATATATATATATATATATATATATATATATAGTCATATATATATATACATATATATTTTACATATTTCTTTGATTGGAATTGGGTTTGTTTGGAAAAATTAAAAAAAAAAAAAATGAAAGAAATTGGTTTTCGGATTTTGTAAAAATCCGTTGGTTTTAAAATAAAATAATAAAAAAAATCATGGGGAGAGAGCCATGCCCAGCACAGGCTCCCTTGGCCACCCACTATGGTGGGATGGCTGTGTAAACACAGCCACCACCACAGTGGTGGGTTTTTCCCACCACTGTGGGGTCAACTGTGTTTACACACTCAGTCGCCAGTGGTAGCCCCCGCCCCTTCAACCACCTCTGTCGCCCTTGTTTAAACATGTCGCTGCCCACTATGAATAATCCGCAGCTAAGGAAACCGCGGCCAGAGAAAACTCCCGCCCAGCCATAACCCTAATCCGACTGCCTCGAGATTCATGCAGTCGCCTCTCTCAACAAGCACGTGGCTTGAGGTGTGTCTAGGGGTTTCTCTTTTTGAGATAAAATAATTTTTTTATATTAAAATGTCAATATATTAATATTATATTATTATATTTATAATATGAATATATTAATATATTATAGTAATATAATATCTATTAATATTTAGTATTATATTATATAATAATATAATATTATTTATATTTGTTTTGGTAAATTAAAATAGATGTGTTTATAAATTATAATGGTGATTTAGATGGTGTGATGAGGTATTTGATTAATAACACGTTTTTTTTTATGGAACTGAGAAATTTTAAAATCTTATGCTATAGTGGACATAATTGGTTTATTTTAAAATAATAATTTAACTGAGGGCATGATTCAAGTTAAATTATGAAAATGGAAAATGAGATAATTTTAATTAGATCATCATTTATTTTGAAATATTGTTTTTTTAAGTGACATAGTTTTGGTTGTAAATAATATGAATGTAAGTCATGTTAAATATATTAAATTGGTTATATGGAAAGGAAGAAGCAATAGTTATTTTAAATCAATGTATTTGGAATTGTAGAAATAACTGGTTATTTATTATTATGCAAGTAGGGAATTAAACATTGAGTTTTAATTCCTCCCTTATCTGAAAAGATGAATTCTTAATTCAGTTTTATTGATTTAATGAATTACGTAATGTAATGAGGCATGGATTTAGTATATCCAAAGGTAGTTATTTTCTATTGCCTTCAGTGAATATGTCTTTCGTGTTTACATCTTGGGAAATGGGTTAAGTACACTTTTTATTGTATGTCTTCCAAGAGACCGTAGGGGTTGGGGGTTGTCGTTTGTGATGTCAACCTATTGTGATTTCTCTTGGTTAGTGCATGAGGCTGTGTCTATGTTAGTACCCGATTTTCACGAATGGGGATGTTTTGTACCTCCTTGGTTTAGGAGTGGATTATGTGATTAGTGCCTCCTTGTCAAGAGTGACTTTGTTACTTTGTTACCTCCAAGTTTTTTGGAGAGGGTTTGAACTTATGTTGCCTCTTGAAAAAGGAGAGGTCATGGTATCTTGTTTGTTGCACCTTTGTACCATTGGTGTTTGGATGGTAGGTGTGTTCTCAAGTAGAAGAGTGGCTTCCGTAGGGGCTAGAGCCCAGAAGAGGTAAGATTGGGTAACCTTCAGAAGTGGTTTAATCAAGTGATAACTAAAACAATACTTAGCAGATTAGAACTAACTTCACACTAAAAAGATAATTATGCCTCACTGATAGACCCAAATGCTCGGTTAGGCTTGGGATGGGTGGGAAGGCCGGTAACAACAAGGTCATCTATCTTTTTTGTACAAAAGGTATTTGATTCTGCATTAGTAAGAATGAGGGTCGGGGATCAGTTGAGGCTACCATCCAGATGATCTGCAGTGGGCAACTCATGATGAGCTGTGCGATAACACTTTGTCTAGGATAGTAGTTGGTATTTGATTTTGCATTAGTAGGTATGAGGGCCAAGGATCGATTTGAGGCCACCATCTTGACAATCCACAGTGGGTAACTCATGATGTGTTGTGTGATGGCACTTTGTGTGACCATAGTTGGTACTTGTTTATTGTGGGTATGGTTTCTGTAACATACCTAATGTGACCATGGTTGGTGTTTGATTATGTGTGTATGGTTCTCATAACATATTTGATCTGCTTTATTTCTGGAAGCAATGTGACCATGTAGTGTTGTTCTTGTGTTGTACTTTCATGGTATTTGAGTTGTACTTGATTTGTACCTTGGGATGTACTTATGTTAGTACATGTGTTGGGTTGTGTCAGTTGGTTCAGTTTTGTGTTAGCTTGTGTCTAGAGGTAGATGGTCTTGGCTAGGAGTCTTTGTTACTATCTCCTAGCACAGGGGGTGGGCCTTTGGGTTCCACTTGGTTGGGTGGCATGCACCTTATTCCGTTGGGTTCTTTCTTCATGTTTGTTTGTACGAGACTTCTAGTTGGAGAGCTCGTGGGTTTCAGTTTTAGTTCTTGCTTTATTGCATTTCAGTTGATCTTGTATTATTTTACCCCTCAGTTGTTATTGAGGTGGAATTTGTAAATATAATTATGATTATTGATCTTGCCTCATTCGGGGAATGAGTGTTGTAACCTTATTGTTTAATGTATGGTTTATTGAAATGGAAAGTTATATTTACGCTTGTTGTAAATTATCTTATTGGAATGTATGTGTTTAATTTATTTAGTAATTAAATGACTTGGCTTAATTCATGTTTTTGTTGAGGTTCTATATAACCTTTGTCTCGTAACCTTAGAGGTTGTTGGCATTAGTTGTGATCTTGCTTAGAATTTTTTTATTTAATAAAAATAAATAAATAGCTTGTTTAAGTTGTTGTTGCAACTTCCTCTACAGTTGCATGGCGGGGCGTTATAGTTTTTATTGGTGCTTGTGAAAAACCAAAGCTACATTTTTTTCGGGTCTTTTTACATTATTTAGTATGGTGATGCAAATGTATTTTAGCTATTTGTTTATTTAAAGTTTTAGTATTGCAAGTTATGTATTTGTCTACAAAATTTTCAATACTAGTATTATTATCATTTTCATAAATAGGTGCATCTTTAACCCATATCATGAAATGGTCATGTTCATTTCCTTAGTGTTAGAATTTTGTATTTGAAAAGTAGTCCAATACCTTTACAAAAAATGTTTGATATGAACATATTAATTGTTTCATTTCATTAATTCTATGATTATAATAGTGAGTACAAGTGGTTAGATCCTTGTTAATCAAATAGGCAATGTCAACTTCATTAAGAATTTCATACTAGCTTTTTGTTGATTTTTTCTTGTGTGTAGAGTTGTAAGGTTTTACTTATTTACTATTTGGAATGGATTCTTTCAACTTGTGCATACTAATATTTTGTTTAGCTTTTTGCATATCTCTTGTTTTAGTTTATGAAGTGAGTTATGGAAAATAGTGTTCAATCCATTTGTGAGTTGTGTAGAGTTGCAATTTTTTACTTGTTTAATATTTTGAATGAATTCTTTCAATTTGTGCATATTAATCTTTTAGTTTCTTTTCATTATTGTTTTTTTCTAGCTATGTAGGATAAATTTCATTTATAATTATTATCTCCACTCCACCTGGCCTATAATGTGTACGCATGTCATTAACTTTGTAACATATGACAATGTATACTTTTATTGGTTGTACAAATTTGCAATATACTTTGGTAGGCATGTACTATTTTTTGTGAAAACTTTAACTTTTATTTGAAAAATGTAGGATTGCCATTCAAAACAAAAATCAAATCCTTCAATTCCACTTTGTTCGAATGGATATCCAACTTTTCCAATAAATGTTTTCAAATCAATGACACCTCAACTAATTTTAAAGTCATATTTTAGCATCTTTCAAGGAATTCTTTTGATATGTTTTCTCTAGTTATCATTACATTGCAAAAGGATTGAGCCATGCAGTGTCTAAGACATTGGTTGTCATATTTATTTTTTGTCAAACTATTAATACTATTGAAAAGGTTGTTACCATGATCTGATATTGATAATGTGTTTGCATAATCTAGACATTCTCTCTATTGTTTTCTTTTGTGGATTTTTTTTGGGAATATATATTTATTCTAGAATGTTTAGATTGGTGAGCCTGTTGTTCAGGTGTCTAAATTTTTTTACTTAGAAGTGATTTGAAATGTCCATTTTTATGATCTTGATCATGGAGCAAAATAGAATATGTTGTACTTTGTGAATTTTCATTGAAATAGAAGTACTTTATTTTTCTTGTTAAAGACCAAATACATATCTGAATATCTAACCACTTGGATAGCCATTTAATACAAAACAAGTATTCCCAAAGGCCATACTCATTACAATTTGTCTTTGAAATTGTAGATAGTCACATGCATCGTAGATATGTACTAACATCATGAACACCATCCATTTTGGATAGTGTTTGTGAGTCTAGCTCATATTCAAGTAAAAATAAAGATTTGGGATCATCGATTGATAGACAATTTAGAAAATGATCAACTATTCTATTTATTAGTTCAATAGATGTGTATCGCATATGTAACAGTAGTTGTAATGAGTCAAAAAGATAATCACCTACATTGTATACAAAGGGACTTATTTTAAATAGGTTATTGTCTTCCAATACTGTGTCAATTGAAATATCTCCATGTGTGTTTCTTGACTCATAGTTCTCTACATCTATGAGATTATCCAATGTAAAATTTGGATAATGCATATTTACAAAACTTGGATATTGAATCTATTGACTTATCCTTAACAATTTTTTTCTCAAGTTACTAATTATTTTTGAGTGTTTAGATTGGTTAATATGTTGTTCCAGTGGCTTTATTTTTTTGGAAACAAGTGGTTCAAAATGTCCATTCAAACAGTCTTCAACATGGAACAAAATAGAATATGTAGTACTTTTTGAATTTTCATTAAAATGCAAGTACTTTAATTTTCTAGTTGATGAGAAAATACATATTTGGATATCTAACCACTTTGCTAGCCATTTAAAATAAAATAAGTCACCCAAAGGCCATACTCTTTACAATTTAGTTTTTTAACTGCTAATAGGCGCATACATTGTAAGTATTTATTAACATCAGTAATTCCATGTAATTCATTCAATGTTTCAGGATCTAGCTCATATCTATATGAAAAAAAAGTTTCAAGGTCCTTTTTTGCTAGGCAATTTAGAAGATAATCAATCATACCACTTCACAATTCTACGGAAGTGAAGTGCATATGTAACAAATATTAGAAAGAGTCAAAAAGAAAATCCCCTATATTGTATACAAATGGACTTATCCTAAAAAATTTATTGTTTTTCAATACTATGTTTATTGTTTATTCTTCAGTCCTATTCATTGATTCATAACTTTCTACATCTATGATAGTATGTAATGATTTTTGGGTTCACCTTTTTTGGACATTTTATGTAGAATATAAAAACACACTAGAAATATAAAAATAAAATAGGTGTAATATGTTACTTGTCAAATTTCATATTTTTTTGAAGTATGTTTGTAGATTCTCTTATTGTTTTTCAATCCACATCTTTTGCAAAATAGGAAAATTAAACACATTATCAACTTTCATAAACATACATCAGCTTTAACTCTATTTTGAGACCTAACAAAGATAACTTGAAGTACATATGGTTGGGGTAGAATTTGATATTGATTCAATATACATTCTAGGTAGTTGTCAATTTGGGAGCTATTAATGCATTTTATTGAAATTCATTGAAGATTTTAACCATGCTTATTCTGTTGCAAATAGACTCATCTTTGGAAAAATAAAGATAAAGAAAATTTTGATAAAATCATCAAATAAATAGATAACCTTTTTCATTTTTTGGAAAATGTACTTTTTAGTCATAAAAATAATAATGAATGTATGTGAAATAGGTAAATAGTAACATCTTATTGAACAAGGTCTTAAATGACATACAAGTTGAACACCACTACTAAGTAGAAAGTATGCAGCAAAAATATGTGGCATACAGTCTAAATCTATATGGCTATGCTTATCAACTCAAAGTCTATCATGTTAGTACCATTCTTCAACTTTGTAATTAGAATGAACTTACTCTAATACTAGATCTAGCGATGCAAATCCTTCCCCATCAATGAGGCATTGCTTGAGTTGTATAGAATGAATTTTCTTGTTATCAACTTAAATAAAAGCACACTATAAATATAGAAACAAAATAGGTGAAATATGCCACTTGTCAAACTTTATATGTTGTTGAAGTATGTTTTTAGATGCTCTTGTTTTTTTTTCAAGTCCATTATAAACTTGGTTGGGGTGGATTATGGCTGCTATCTATATGGGTGCACGATTTCCACAAATTAGTTTAAATGTAAGTTCTTATCAATTGCATTTCAAAGCTTTTAAGGACTAAGTTTATATTCTTGTCATTTGTTTGGTTGAATATTTAACCTTTTATTGCACAAGCTAACTATGTAATTAGTGATAAATGATGGTTGCAGATTAGGAGAAGGACAATTTAGGTATGCTTACTCTTCAAACCCATTGACAAATGACTCTGAATATGCTTTGCATGGATATAATTCACCCTTTTAATTTTCTTCTATTATCAAGTTTTTAATCTACTCATGTTCATATTTTCTCTAATAAGGAATATAACGTATGTGGGAAGGTATGAAGCTATATTTGGTGTTTTCTTTTACACTCTATGTTTTTAAGAGATGTTTTTGATGGATGAGGATGTTAACATAACACATGTTCCATTTTCTTGTTATGGTTTTATGTTCAGTCTACTTGTAAGGACTCTAGAATGGGAACTATTAAAGCCAAATATACCATGGCTTGTGGATGTTGTAGTATGTGTACTATTGGATTTTTTTGTATCCTTTATTGAATAGTTGATTTTTATATTTCTTCTCTATTGATTCATACTTAGCGTTTATTTGTGAATAACAACTTATTTTATTCAAGCTTGACATAAGGTTATAAGTGTTTATGAATAAGGAAATGTGATGCTTAACCAAATTCCATAGATTATGGCCCAGTTCATTTTTTGCCATAAGATGAATGAATAATTATGAAGATAGAGATGTATTGCCTTAAATTTTTACTGGCTATTCTCATTGCATTCAATAGTGGAAATAATGTATGGTTTAAAATAATGCTCAGTGTTGATTACGACACAAGGCATCACCAAATAGTAGTGAGCCACTTCATCACATGCCAAATCCAATTAGGAATTGGTCAGAACTCTAATGTTGATATATTTCCATAATGGGGATATGTGAATACCTAGATGAATTGTTAGAACTACATATGTTAATTCATCCCTTTCAATTGGATGGCCTATCTATTGGAAATTCTTGAGTGGAGGATGGATGGATGTACCTAGAAGATATGTAATCTTTGATATTTGTATTATCTTATATTAGATAATTAAAAAAAAAATTCAAGAGTGTTCAATACCAAAATGAGTTTTGAAGGATTATAATTCAAAGAAAAGCATCTACATAAGCCCATAGAAGAAGTTTAACGATGGTAAAAGATAATGCCATTTAATAGCCTAAAATATAATCCAAAAGAATATTTGGTGAGACATATTTAAGCAAAGATACCACATACATCTTTATATTGAATTAAATTATAAAAAAATGATATGATGCAAAAATTACAAAAAAAAATCTCTAATTTCTATCTATGGAAAATTCTTCCTCCCTGACAAATACTTCTAAGATCAAAGTAAGTATTTGTAAGAATGATATAATTAACCAATTATCTAGAAAAATAAACAAAAAGTGAAAACTTACCCTAAAAGAAAACATAATGTTATTGATCTAACTTTACTTCATTAGATTCTAATTGTGCAAAAAGGGTTGCTTCCATACATTGTAACTTCTGAGCTTCCAATTCTATAACTAGATTTATGAATTGTGATACATATCAAAAATTTAAAAGCTACAAAAGTAGTATCATGTTTCAAACCACCAAATATTTTGTTATATTGAAACAAAGAAGTGTCTTTTAGAGCACTTCAAAGCATATTTAAGAAAAACCTGAAGTTAAAAAAATAAAATACCTAGATGATACATTAAAATAGAAAGTTCCTTCCACAACACCTAGAAACACATTTTTAAAAATAATATAAAGACAAAACTCCATCCACAGTTTCAAAAAAGTTATCAGCTACTATGAAACCTTGGCCATATCCATTAAAAACATTACATCTCAAGCCAACTCACTATTTCTGTATGAATAGACATTATGATACATTTTCTTAGGAAAGCCATCTTTTGAAGTTGCGTTATTACATTGGATTTGCACATTCCAGTTTCAAAATGAATGCCACCAACAAAAGGTTTCAATATGAACATGAGAAAGAAACTGATTTTCCTTGCTAATCTCATTTGAGGAAATTGAACAGAAAATTATAAGTTGTTTTATATCAACTATTTAGGCAATGCAAAATGAGAAATTGTAGAAAATCTAACATGCAACTTAATAAAAAAAATATATTACATGTTGTATCTACCACTCATTCAAGAAAAAATATTGAAAAATTATCTTATGTGAGATACTCCTTTTGCTTAACTATGTATTTGATTCAAAACTATGTTCATTCACTTTGTTGTCTACACAAATCCACTTATCACCTCTAATTCATCCAATTGCTTTGTGAAAGGAAAAGCAATTGGATTGAATGTAAGTTAGAGGGGTCGGATGGTCATTGCAATTACAATCCAAAAATGTATTTTTCTGATCTTTAAATTTTCAAAAGTGCAGATGTTGTTAGAAGGAAATAAAATTGATATGCTCTTAGTAATGTGAGTAGGCTTCTATTGTCCAATGTTGTAGCAACTACTAGAGGGATGATTTCTAGTAGAATCATGAGAATTGGTACATCAAACAAGGAAGATCAACAAGTATCGACATCTATATTTGGAGTAACAACACCATCTATGAATGCTTTTAAAGATGTTTTAGATGCAAAAATTTATGAAACATTGGTATTTCATGCCACTAGAGCTGGTGGGAAAGCCATGGAGGACCTAGTGACAGGAAGTCTTTTCTAGGTATTCTATATTTTATGTAAAAACTTGTAACCCTACATTTCCTTTTATACCTGTATCATATATTTCTCAAAAGTTAGAATGATGCTTCAAATTATGTGTACATCAGTTTAATTAACCACCAAAGAAATTAATGGCTAGGGGATAAAAGTCTTATTTTTGGATTACACTGTGACAAGTTGGAACTTAAAAATATGGGTGGAATTTTCAAACAAACTACTTTTGATAAATTAGAAACAATTATAATTTTATTCAATTAATAAGTTTTTTCTCTTGTGAATGATATTTGCAGGGTATTCTAGGCATTACCACCATTGAAGTTGTTGATTTCATTGTGGAAGGCATCATGGCATGTAATGAAAAGAGATTTGATACCATTCTTGAGTAGAATATTCCTTTAGTATTAAGTATAGGGGCCTTGGATATGGTTAACTTTGGAGCTAAAGATGCAATTCCATCAAATTTTTGTCACCAAGAAGTGTCACGTGCGCAATGATCAAAGTAAAAGTGAACTCTCCTTAATGCATTTTCTTCTTCCATTTTTTTATATGTTTCTTGTTCTATTGCTTCCATCTTTTTTGAAGCACACTTACAAAAAAATATAATATGTAGTGTTTCTTCACTTTCAATGTGATAGCAAAGCAACTCATTATTTTTCAATTATCTTAGCCCCTTTGTTTTATCCCGCAACTTATCTTGAAGTAAAGTTTTTAGGAAAAAAGAATGTCCCAAAGCTTTTTGATCTGTATAGGATCTAGACTAAATTGCGTTTTGAATGCTTAATTTTTTCAATGATTATTCCAAGTTAATTAAATCAAAATTAACTTAAGAAAATAACAAAATGAAGGAATTAACAAACTGAGAGAAGGTGAGAGAGAAGAAGAGAAATGCAAATAGCGTTTGATTACGGAGTTCATCACAAACGTGACTACGTCTCCGGGTCTGCTCCAATAGAGTGACTGATCCGATTAATCTCCAAATCAATTTCAATTGCACCAAAACCATTCTTCAAGCACTTCGGCAGCGTAACGACGCTCTAACGTGTAAGAATGACTCAAAAATAATCTCCACAAGACCTCTCTTTCGTCACCTCAGCTTCAAGACTTCATCACCTGAAAAAAAAAACTTAACTTCACTCTCACCTCACACCCCCTTTTTATACATGAAATTAGCCAAATAAGGCTTAACAAAGATAATAAATGAATAACCACCCCCTGAATATCTCGTACAACATCCCTTTTGTCCCCTAATAGCTTCTGGTTTTGATAGATAAGGTAGTTGTGCTTATTTTTGGCTTTACTAGCCATACATTATGGTTCGGCCAACAAACCTTTAATGAAATAAAACCAAACACACATAAATATCAGGTTGGGATTGGTGGTATATTGGTGATTATATATTTTGTTACCCGGCCGGTTCGGGATTCAAACCCCCCCGCCGGCCTTTTTGGAAACAAATTTTGAAACAAACAAAGGCCAAAACAAACCACTCACTATATATGGTAACGAATGCTATTTTGGTCTACCGGCTAGCATAAAACTTGCAAACCGTAGGTTGGGAGGTCGAGTCCCACTCACATGCGGGCCGGTATATCGTTTTGCTAACAAAAAAAAAACAACGAACGCAACGAACGCCAACAAATGAGCACGTGCCGCACCAGGAGGGTGCCACATGGTGCGATGTAATTCGCCGACAACACTGACTACGATGCTGATTGGACATGCCACATTTATGCTGGCTAGATTATGACTGACACGTGTCAATGCATGATTCGCTGACCTTGCTGACGTCACCTGCCACATCATCGTGCCACGTAGGACCATAAGGACTGCCACATGTCAACTTTTGATTGGTCTATTTTGGATTTCGTACCACGTGCTGACGTCAGCTGTACGGATGATGACGTCATCACTGTACCTTCAGTCCACCAAGTCAACCTAAAACTTTGACCAACTGTATCTTGAGCCTACGATGTCGGATTTCGACGAAATGAACGCTGTAGGAATCGTCTCGACGATCTCTTCGTGATGATGCCAACTTCGACAACTTTTGATGACATCATTTTTTTGCTTCTTGGACGCCCTCTGATCCCAATTTGACCCAAGGTTTGACTGGCCATAACTTGCGCAAACAGACTCCTTTTTGCTCCGTTAAAGTTGCGTTGGAATCAGGACGTCGGGCTCTTTTTGATGGTGCTAATTCTGGAGAGAAATGAGACACTTCAATTTTCATTGAAAATATCCACCAGATCACTTTTAGTAACAGGAGTCTGATTATTGTGATTTATATTAATATTACCCTAATATCTATTAATGAAAAGAATTATTGTGTCACATTCTAAATTTTTCTAGTGTTTGGAAGGTATTTTTCAACCTTTAATTTCACCTTTTTTAAAAGGTAGCTCTTATGCGAACTACCATAGACGAGATTTTTTTTTGTGCTTAGAATGGCATGTTTGTTTTGGATGCTCACGAAAAGACTTTGTATGATCCACAAACAATAGGAACTCTCATAGATGAGCTAAAAAGATACATTCAAAAGACCTCTCACAGACTTGTGAAACTTTGGAATTTGAAACAATATTTTTGTTTATAAATTTCTTTCTATGCTTATATCTATTTAGGATTAGAAAACCTTATAGATTATCATATCATCTAAAAAACATGTATGCTTGATTTCCTAAGATTTTATATAGTTTTGACTTGTATTTCCTAGAAAATTTAGAGACTAACATGATAAAGATCAAATTCTTCCAAGAAAAAAGATATTGGAAAATTGGGAGCATACAAGAAATTTTAGTTTGTCTTAATCCAAGAAATGCAGCTGAACTTACTGAGATTGCATGCTTCTCCAATGAAGAAACATTTCTTTACAAAAGGTTGGGAATCAACCCCACATTCTTCTCTGCAATAGCCATTCAATTTTTAAGCCATAATTTTTCAATATAGCAGAAAAATAGAAAAATAAAACATGATTGCTATTTTAGTTTTCCAACTCAGCCAGAATAGATCATCTAAACCATAGTTGGAAAACTCGCCCCAAGAAAAAACTTGGCAAAAAAACTCAGGAACTTAAAATATTGCATAAATTTCATTAGAAACACATTTTTTTTGCAAAATTCAATGACAAGATGAATCCAATGAGTCCATAAATGAGTACAAAAGTGTTTTCTATTAATTTTGATTGACTTCAATGTAAATTGATTACAAAATTGCATTCTTATGCAGAATCCCAATGGCTAAAAGCCTGAAAGTCGAATACATGAAAGTAATAAAACTAGAACTAGAAGCAAATACTAAATAGTAACTAAATACAACATGCTAGGCTTTCCTCTTCCCTAGTCTAGCAGCAGCTAGGGAAGAAGGGGTGGGTCCTCTATCCCTCTTGCATGTGCATGGTGGTGGTGGCGGTGATTGCACTCATGGTGCTAGTGCTAGTGCTACTACTACTGGCTCCTCGGCTGGCATGGAAGGTTGTGTTTGTGGCTCTGGCTGAATCTCATCAATATCCTCAGGAATGTCCTCCAACCCTACATCTCCTGATGCAGCCACATCCTCCATTTCTTGTCTCTCAAAGTCAAGGATCTCGTCCGTGCTAAACAATGGAGGCTACTCATCTCGCCCTGTCCAATCACTATAAGGATCTATCTCATCTAAATCAATAAGATCCAGTGATTTTTCTTCTACTCTCTTTGTGTGCAACCGAAGGTTGTATTGCACAAAGACAAGATCATTCAGGTGCTTTTGTGCTAACGTGTTCCTCTTTTTCATGTGAATGGACTCGAACAAGCTCCAATTGCACTCACAACTAGATGCACTACAGGGCTAACATAATACATGAAGGGCAATTTTTTGAAGATGTAGGGTTTTTCCACCCCAATTTTTCCACGAAACCTCTGCAAAAAAAATAAATATTGAAGAGTTAGAAAACAAAGTCAAAGACTCAAAAGTCAAAAGTAAAACACATGTTATCAAATTATATGATGCATGTGAAATAAACTTAAAAGTTAAAGACTCCCAATTTTATACCTAGTGGCAGAGTGTTTCTTCCTCTAAGAGCCATCTCTGAAGAAAACAGATTACCAGTTGCTTCCTTGTACATATCCAACTCCATGACAATGTGGTCTCTCGCTGCAACCTCAGATTCCATCCTCTGAAAGCATGTCATGAGCCCCTCCATAACCTCTCCATTAGGATCGAAGAAGCTCTCTGAGAAGAGATAATAAGGGTTGAGGAAGTACCCTGTTGCATGGATGGGTTGGTCGAGTTGATTGTTCCACCTCCTATCAACAATTTCCCATATGGGATCAAATTTTAGGCTATTCCCCATGTAGTAACCTTTGATAGCCTCTTTGGTCCTATCCATGGCCTCAGAAATATATCCCATGGGGTTTTGATCCCCATCTACCAAGCGAAGGACTCTTACCAAGGGCTCCAACACCTAGATTAAACATACAAAAAGATCAAAGTTAGAAATTTATAATGAAAGGCTTAAAGTTAAATTAAAAAATATATATATTTATATTCAACTTGAGTTTAAAATTAAAATCAAAGTTTTGAAGTTACCTTCACGATCTTTGTAGCTTTTTGTGAAAACAAGTGGTCAAAGACTATTGCAGCAAGTCTCTCTCCTTCGGGCTTCTTTGAATATGAGGAGTCATTCCATGCTTGACTCACAAACATTTGTTTTAAAAAGCCCAAAGAATCCAAAATGGTTTGCAACGTTATGAAAATCATTGCAAACCTTGTGGCACCTAGTCTCACCAACTCCTTCCCTTGGATATGATCTCTCATCAAGCTAAGAACCCAAGGGTGATTGTAGATAAATTTTTTGATGCTCCTTGCATCATCTACAATCGGTGCCACCCAAACAAGTTTGCCTATGTCCTCCAAAAGAAGGTCAAGGCAATGTGCCGAAAAGGCGACCAAAAGAGTGATGGATGTCTAATCTCAAGCATTCTTCCTGCTACCACATACGCTGCTGCATTATCTATGATAACTTGCACCACATTAGCAATCCTCACCTCCATCACAACTTCTTCCAATAATGTACACAATGTATCTGTAGTTTTTATCCTGTTGGAAGCATCTATCAACTTCCAAAACACAACTTCACCTTTGCAAGCAACCAAAAAGTTAATGATGGTGTAGTTTCTCCCATCCATCCACCCATCAGAAAGAATGGAGCAGCCATATTTCTTCCATTTAACTTTTTGTTGTTCAACCACTTGCATTGCCCTTTGGGTTGCATTTGTGAGCAACCTGCAGGTACAAAGAAAAGTAATTAAATAAGTACAAAATTGTAAGTTTTAAACAAAAAATAACTTCAATTCAACATAAATAATAAATTATAAATTAATTTGATTTAAAGAACATAAAATTAGCATAAAATTTAAGTTGACTTTCACCTATCTCCCACTCAAATCTTTGCGAGAAGGTGGATTGAAGCCTTTTCCCACAACTGTCAATGTAGTGACCATATTGTGCCTACTCGCCACATTAAATGGTATGTTATTGAAATACCAAAAGTCAGCACATGCCAACTCGGCATGTTGATGCACCTCCTTGTTCCACCTTGTAGCCTCCAATGATACCTGTTCTCTTGGTGTGTTTCGAGGCACAAAAAAACTCTGTGGGTTGCGTGAAGATGAAGGTGGTGGTGGCACTGGCACTCTAGTCGAAGTCGAACTAGAGGAAACGGGGGGCCTAGAGGATAGTACTATTGTGGTTGTGCTATGAATGCGAATCCGTGGACCACGAAGAGAGCCAACAATTCCAATATCTCCCTCCACATCTGACTCTATCTCCATGTGCTTAGCCTCATGCTCCTAAGTTTGGCCATGGGCATGCGCATGTCCATTAGCCATGGTAGCTGCTATGGTTTTTTTTGCCCTCTCCCTTTGCATTTTTCTTTCCTCGGCAATTGAGAGTAGAGCAAGCATCTCTCTTCTAATCTCTTCTTTGGGCTTCTCACAAGGCTTGGCATCACGCTGAGGAATGCTTGCAAGATGGTATTTGAGGTGATTTATGCCTCCATGATATGTATTCTTGCACTCACTACAAACAACTATTCCAGGTACATGCCCTCTCACACCATACTTCCATGTAGGGTCTCTAGCCCCTGTAGGATGAGTGCCTAGAACCCATGATGATGGTGTAGACGGGATGGAACATGATGGGGTGGGGTTGGAACCTGATGTTGAGCTAGAAGCCATTATAGTTTATATTCAATGCTCAGATCAATCTACACATAAAAAATATGTACAACATATTAGTTTTTTAATACAAAAAAAAATTAAAAATCAACGTAAATCATTAAAAATTTAAAACTTAAAAGATATAGAGCTAAATTTGATTTAAATTGATACAAATGTGTTTAAATGAATTATAAATTAACATTATTAACTAATCTTATCATTCTACACAAAAAATGAACCTAGGTCTGAAAATTTCAAAAAATAATAAAAAAAATGAAAAAAATCAGCAAAAATCAACAAAAGATTGTGATGAATCTTGTTTTTTGGACTGTAAATGCAAAAAAATTGTTTCTTTGTGCTCTATTATGACTTTTTTTCAATTTGGAATGAGTATTTTGCAAGAAGAATGAAAGAAAATGATTAAGCAAAAATTAAAAACAAAAACAAAACCCCTACCTGTGAATCAAATTTATCTTCAAAATCCACACAAAATGGCATTTGAATCTGCTCTCCTCGATGGAAAATCATTGGAAATGATATCTCCTTGCTTGGGGGGGGTTTTGAGCTCCTCACACAAACTATCATTCAATTTTGAAATGAAACAAAACTGAAAAAAGACGTTTTTTCGCTTTATGCCTGTGCAGCCAAGTTTTTTTGTCGGACTCGCGAGTTTTTGGTGAGTACTCGCCACTAAAAGCTCACGAGTTTTTGTAAAAACTCAAAAAAACTCGAAAATGACAGGTGGCGAGTTAAACTTGTAAAAAATCGCTTTGAGAAAAAACTCGCGAGTTTTTCGCGAGTGTGCCACCTATGATCTAAACCATTTCCTCTCACTAGTGTACCCAAAAATAAACCATTTCCTCTTGCTAGTGTACTTAGATATTGTAGCTATTAGTTTCTTTTCTCTGATTTTCAAACTTTGCAAGTTGAAATAACATCCAACTTATAACAATTTTTCGATCAATTCTAGCAAGCAATGCCCTTCCATTCTACCACTATTATTGCAACTATGATGATGGAATCGTACAAATCATCCTTATGGGAAAAATTTTCTTTGCTAATTATATTTGAAATATATTGATTTGTCAAATATGTTTTGTTATATAATTTGCAAGTATACTTTAATAATAGACAAATATTTTAAAACTAACAGTTGTCTGCACATGCATGCAATGATCAGCCAATACAGTGCACCACAAATGGCTATCTGCTAGGAAGAAATATATGGAATTGTTTGATTGGTGCAAGGGAGGGAAAGCGCACTAATAAGCAAATATGACAAAATGTGAGGTTAGTTCATAGTAGGAGGTCAATCTTATGATTTTGAACTTTACATAGGATAAAGTAGGTGGAGTAAATTATAATGAAGGGAGATGTTGGAAAATCAATGTATATATTTGCAATGTATCCATATGTATTAAAGTTAAATTTGAATAGCCTAACCTAAACATATTATAAATCACTTAATTTTGATGTAAAGACTATTTTATATGTCTTCATTTAATTTAAGCATTGTAAACAATTATAAACCTGATGTTATAGTCCACTTGTCCGTTCTTATGATGTGGGATTATGAACCATTTGCATAAAATGGAAAAAGTGGTCTTTGCATTTTGAGTTCAAAATTTATTAGTTAAAAATTGGTTATGAAAATGTAAAATAAAACTATAGGTCATATTGAATGAATCTTATTATTTGCAATGTATCCATTAATTGTAATTTCAATTAATTAATCATCAACTTTATATTTATTAATATGTAATATTTGATAACTTTAGTTACAATAGTTAATTAAAATTTTCTTTAATTAATAATTTTAGGTGTTACAATATAAAGATTGATCATTGGGAATCCATAGAAAAATATTTCTCAATGAATATGAGATCTTAATAATTTTTTTCTTAAAAAATTAGAATTGAAAAATTAAATAAAATTTAAATTTTTAATAATTATTTTTTTTAATAATAATAATGTCTCCAAAATTTAAGGTACGATATAATTTTAGCTCTATCTAAGTTTTATATTTACTAGACCTAGATGTACTTCTATATTTGACCTTTTTCTATAGGTTAATAAATCAGTTGATATATTATTATTTAATTATCTTAAGATACATATGCATACAAATACATGGAAAACTTGAAGTTCTCGATTAAATAATATTTATGAAAAGTATGGAACATTAAAGGATTCTGATTTTGTAAAGAGTTATTAGTCATAGTTTTAATTACTAATATTCAATAACAAAGGCATTCTTTAAAAAAAATCACTCCATTACTTTAGGTATGGTGTATTTTTTCTAATGCTTATGTGGCAATATATAATTTATTACTTTGATGTTATTTATTTTTATTATTTTTATTTGAATATTAGCTATGATGGTCATCACTAATGACTTTTTCAAAAAAGAAATATGTTATAAGTAGTATTTAGTCCATAATTTTGGAAATAAAAGCATTATTGTATGTGTGATTTATGGGTTAGAAGAAGAATGCAATGACACAATACACATATTTTACATTATTAGAATAATTGAACTAGAAGGTACACCTTGTTTTGAGGTGACATGAGAAACATGTTATTAGAGAGTATGACATGAGAAACATATTTTGCTTCCCCACCACTTGCTATGGCATGAGAAACATGTTATTATAGAGTATGTTTGTCGAAGCCAAGCGTATACAAGTATTTGGGGACACATGTATCTATGTAACAACAAATATATTGTGTTAAAAGTAAAACCACAAAACCCATGCTCGTTATCCTCCCTATCATATTGACATCATGAAGCCTCATGGACTCTAACCAAATCCTAGAGCAAGAAAAGTATGAAATGGCCATGAGAAATTTCATGGAGTTTCATCATACATCACACAATAACAAAGTTGGGGAAAATTTGGTGTTTTCATATATAATCTCTCATATTGTTGTGTTTTATTTGTTGTGGTAACTTTAAAAAAAATAGATATCCTGATTTTCTAATGCTTTTGCATGCTTTATCCTAGTTCCTATAAATAAAAGATAGGGGTATGTTAGTGGAGAGTCAAGAAAAATAAGAAAGGAAGCATAAAAAGTGTGTAAGTATTGGGTAAAATTCATATAGACAATTTGAAGCTAAAACTAATTAATAATTTTTACAATTGGTTAACACAATCTATCTATTGACAATGGAAAAGTTGTGTAGTTACATGCATTGTTGATGGTGTTTAACAAGGGTGACCTGCATTGGATCGATTTGTTGGATCATGAAATAATTTGAAATAGACAGTTTACAATACACTAATTTTGTTGAATGTCTATTGTCTCTATTCCGCATTATAAATGAAATAATATAGATATACAATAAAATAGGTTAGTACTATATGTTAAAATTAGAAAGAGATAAAATGGAACATTTTGAATACATGGCATCTTGGTAAAGAATTGTCAATAAGTTATCTATTGGGGAAGTTGAAAAGAGAGTTGTGGAAAGAATCAAGAATGAAATGGATAGAATGGAGTATATTTTTGGTAGACAAGTGCATGGGAGAATATTTGTGTCCATGTATATAACCAGAAAGAAATAAATGATGGTGGAGGGAAAAAGAACTAAACCCACACTTGTCCTCCTCCCTATCATATTGGCACCATGAAGCCTCATGAGCTCTAGCCAAATCCCCAAGCAAGAAAGGTAGGTAAGGTCCATGGAAAATCTCATGGACTCTTATGATATATCACAAAATAAGAAAGTTGGGGAAAAATGGGTGTTTTCAAACAAGTTCTCTAATATTGTAGTCTTTTTTTATCTATCAAGTTGAAAAAAATAGGTATCCTGATAAAGAATTAGCATAATGGGGTTTTGAAGATAGCTGGAGGAAGATGGATAGATGGAATATATAGAATAGTGTACAATAACTAAAAAGGTGCATCTAAATTCATAGTGTGAGTTTAAATGTACCTATATTAAAAATACAATTGCAATCTAAGGAAGCATATAGTAAAAATGGTCATTTAATTGACAAGTCAACTGATACATAGACTGCTAAATATTATATAAGGCATAGGTTGCTTTGGCGAACTGGAAAAAGGAATATCATAAAGGATATTTGTACAACACAAGTAGTCTATATAATAGTTAACTTTCCAATTCAAAATTCAAGATAATAGACAAAATAAAGAAATTGTAAAAGAACTATTAGAAAAAAACTTTAAAAATTAGAGGTTAATAGCAAATGATCGAAATACCACATTAATCATATTCATTCAAGATAAGAAGTCTATGTAAGAGTTGGCTTGTCAATTCAAAATCACCCACATGGGCAAACACTTACCATTCTGCTTCCATGTATTGAGGCAACCAACTGCACCACCACTAGCACATGCAGGTAGCAAGCCCTGCTGCTATCATAAGCAACCCAAGGTTGTTTGTTGCAGAGAGCTTGAAACATATGAGGAAAAAACAATATCATGAAACATATTGATATAGGATTAGAGCTACATTCTTTGGTAGTATATATTGAAGACAAATAGAGAAATTGTATAAGAGTTGTTAGAATAACATTTTTTTGTCACTAAATATTATAGACAAAAAGTGAAATTATATTAAATTCCTTGAAACATAGACAGATACATATATGAATATATATATATATATATATATTTGTTGAATTCCTTTATCCATATATAAAAATATACATATAGGTTGATATATATATCCATATATATAGACAAAGACCAATGTGGCACATTGGACAATGCAACAATAATTTATATATACATATGTATATCTAAACAGATGTGTATACTATCTTTATTCATATTTTTGTAGACTATGATTTTAAAAAGAGTTTAAAATAACATATATAAGTATTATTTATATTATGAGAAAATCACTACAGTACAGCCATATCATTCAATTATATAGCATTGAGATGTTGTTAATAAAAAAGAATTTAATGGCGGAGTATGTGTAACATGTTCATAATACCACAATGGCTCTTTTGACAATGCAACTGAATCAATATATTTCTTTGCACATTTTGGAGTATACTTTCCCACACTGCAACATTGAATATTGTATTTACTTCCTCCTACACCATCACACCACAATCCTACGATGCATTAACCCTCACATGAGTAGACACTTACCATTCTTCCTTCGGGTTTAGATGTAATCAAGTCCACCACTACCAACCCATGTAATTAGCAAACTCCACATTACCATAAAAAACCCTAGGAGAGCCATTAGTGGCCCTCAGAGGTTTTTATATTTTTGGGGCTAAGAAATTCTATTTCCCTAGTTGAAGCTTGTAGAATTTGAACCAAACACTTACCAAGAACTGAAGTGCAAACCAAAAGCTCCCATCTCCACTTCCAGATATCTAGAAATTCAGAAGTTGACTAGGTCACCAACAATGATGAGGTAGTCTCTCTAAACCTATTTTTCACGGAATTTTATAGATTTGGACACCTTCTTTGCCAAAAAATTGCTCCGACAAAGTTTCTCGAGAAGAGGACTAGGTTGCCCATTCTAGCATAAGTGTCCCAGTGAACATTTCCAAAAGATTCCAAAGCTACTCTTCTGCAACTTTTAGTTCCCAGGTGCACCATTTTTGTTTCTCCCAGTTTCTTTCTAGTTTGCATGCATTAAGGTCATTTAGTTCACTTTGCACATAGTTTACATTTCATAGGTAGTTTAGTTTCATTACATTTCAACATTTAGACACACATCCTAACACACCACAACCCAACACAACCCCTATCTTTGAATGAACTCACCCAAAGATACATCATTAGTGTGAAAGAGGTATTGTACCAACCAACTTATAGGTGAAAAACCCTACGATCATAATTAGGGAATCCTCTTTCCCTAAGTGCATTATTTTTGGTGGTTCACCATATAGAGCCATAATCTCTTTGAAGTCTCCAAAATGGGTATAAAACCAAAGATTGAAACATATAACAACAAGACATGAACAATAAATTAATCATTTATGCAAAATATCTATATAAAATAACTTACAAATTCGAGAGAAAAATAGTTTTAAAACCCTCCAATCTACCATTAAACGGAGTCGAAGCTGAAGATTTTTTAGAATAGTCTACTATCAAACCAACCACATAGCCAAAGGTGACAATTTTTACAATAGTCTACTATCAAACCAGCAATACAATGGCTCTTTTGAAAATGCAACTTAATCAATATATTTTATGGCACATTTATGAGTATACTTTCCCACACTGCAACATTCAATATTCCATTTACTTCATCCACCACCATCATACAAGAACAATAGGATGCATTAACCCTCGCACGAGCAAACACTTATCATCCTTCTTCCGTGTATCGAAGCCACCAACTCCACGACTATCGCCCCACATAATTAGCAAGCTTCACATGGTCATAAAAAACCTCAGGGAAGTTGCTACCGGTTGGGAGATCTATGACGCTGACAAATCCTATTCATGGTTAGGCTGATGAAAATCCTAGTGAAAACTTCAAACAAATAGCCTATCGACTAAATATAAAAATAAAACTTTCAATAATTATTAATAACTACTAAAATAAAATACATTGTATATAAATTATGAAATGCCATATATAATTTATTAAAAGATAAAAATTATGAAACAATATAAGTAATGAATTCAACTATTCAATCATTATCAATTAATAATTATTAAAATATGCAAATATTAATAGTTAAAAATAATTTTAAATTTTCATATTAACTTTCAAATTTTATTTTATAAAATTGTATAAATAATTTATTTAATTTGAATGATTTACAATAAAATAAATTTAAAATAATTTAAATTTTAAAATTAAATCTATATTTTTTAATTTTTTTTTTTTATAATAATAGTTATATATTTTTTATGTAATAAAAATATTTTAATAATATTCAAGTAAAAATTATATAGTATTTAGCATTACATTTAAATTAATTTCATTGCATATACTTTAAATATATATAGATCTAATATTATAATTGCTTAGATACAAATGATTTTTTTTACTATGGAATGTGAAAATTTTGATTAAGCTAATTGTTAAAATGCTATTTAAACCTTGTGATGCAATGATTGGATGAATAATAGACAACTTTAAGATTAAATGGATAATCTACAACAATACCAATTCCATAAGTGGTCTTAGTGGCAAAAAAAAATGCCTTGAAAATTTTCAATAAAAAATTTTGTGTTGAGGATTCGTGAAAATCCACCTTTATCACCTCAGTTTTTTTAACCAATGAAATTGAGAAAAAATAATTTTGGAAATTCTAATAGTTCTCTTGGCATGAACTAAAATAATCTTCAAAATCCTATAATGATATGAAAATAAATATTTTATTTTAAACATTTAATCTATCAAAAAATGTTTATATTTAAAAATATATATTGAAAAATGAAATTATTCTATAAATTTATTAAAAATTAAATTATTTTATTTAAAAAAATTGAACTATATACAACATAATATTCAAAACCAAACCTATATTATATAATAATTAACAACATAAATTGTAATTAAAAATTAAACGTTAAACATTTTAATTATGAAACAAAGAAAATTGATGGCATTTATTTTTAAGTTTTGTTAATTATTTATTTACTTATTAAGGGGATTATGGCTTACAAATTTATCCCTGAACAATGACAAAATTAGTTAATGTGTTCATGACAAAAAAAAATTCTTTAAAAAATGTTCAAAAAGATTCACTAAAAGGGTTCATTTATTTATAGTCTTATTTTAAATAAACAACCTTTAATAAAAATTAAAAGTTTTCTTATAAATTACTTAAATATTTTTATTTTATTATGATTTTGTGGGAAAATGTCTTGAAAAAAAGTTTATGGTTAGCATTTCTGAAAATCTGTCCTTATCTTCAAAAAAAATTTAGCCAATAAAATTGAAGAAAAATAATTTTTGAAATTTAAAAATTGTTCATTTAACTTTATGAAAATAAAATATAATGTATTAAAATTAAATTATAATGTATAAAAACAAATAATAGATTTTGATTGGTTGTAAGTTGAAATAACATTTTAAAAAATTAAAAAACATAACCATAAACATTTACATTGCATAAAAAAAAATTGATAATCACGATTTTTGAAAATTTAGTTCTAAAAACTCCCTCTGAAAATTGTAGATCATGAATATTCTTTTAAACGCCACCTTATATTTAGGTAGTCCCATAGTCAAAATAAGTAAGTACTAAATTTCAAATATATAGATCACATACATTAGAATAGGGTTCCTTGATGGCATCAAATCACCAAATTGAACTAAGCTCTTTTAACATCTTTTGTGTCATTTATAGTCAAAACACTTTATTTATTTTGGCATAATTTTATTCAATTGAATCTATCAATAAGATCCCAAAAATTAATCTTAGGGTGTTTTATTTTCTTTATATTTTCTCTTAATCCAATGTACTTATACTTTGCCTTAAGGTTTTTACCTTCATTCAAATTATATATTTTTTAATTTTCACTTTTAAACTATGTGATTCTTATTTTAGATCTAAAAGCTGCATTCTATCATATAGATCCTACCAATCCCTTTCTCAAGGTGGAAAAATCATGGGGATAAGTTTTTCATTGAGATGTTATGGTTATTTAATCTTTGAAAACTCATCACATTTATTTGATGTTATACGTTTATTTTGTTAGATTTATGCTACATAGGATGCACATATTTTATAAATTCATGTTTTGAATCTACTGAATAGAATTTATCTATGCATGATTTCTAATGGATTATTCTTCTTTACATACATTTTAGTCAAAAATAATTTTCATTACAAATTTTTCATAATGGTACAATATGCTAGTAAGTGTTTATCTCTTTTTATATCCTTACTTAGAACATAATTGTATACATTACTTTAGTAGATGCCATAAAATATGTGTCTCATATTTAGATATACTCCCTAGTTAGTACCATCTATGTGTATCTCCATATATATTATGTATCCATGAATTCCTAGGTCTTCCCTTTTAAATATACTAAACAATTAAGTTTAATTTTCCTAAATTAATGTTTTGTTTTGTCTAATGATATGCATATCATAAAAATATAAAATAATAATAATAAAATGATCATTTACTATTTTCATATATGAAATATGATTATAAAAATCTCTTTTGTGATCTAATTGTAGCAAATTTGTATCAACTTTACAAGTCCAAATATATGAAGGCTATGATAATCCATATAGTGATATTTTTATCTTACAAATTAAATTTTGTTTTCCTTTCACCTTTAGACATCCCATATGGTATACAACTTAGTGTCAACCTTGGTGCATAGGGTTTGTAGACCACCCCATATGCTAATTTAGAATGAAAGTAATTATCCCAAATATATAGAAGTTTAAAACATCTTGAGCATTGTAATTGAATTTTATCCTCTAATGAGAGGATTGTTACCTAAAAGTAAACAAAAAATAATAATACACATGCATTCCTTGCTCTTCTTTTCTACATGTATTTGAATATATAATTTTTTCTATGCACCTGATATGATAATGCTACTTTTCTACTATTGAAATCTTTCAATATTTTTACATTTCAATGTATTTTTTTATGATGACAATGATATGTTTAAATTGGAAAATCTTAACATGTTGAATTTAAAAATTTTACATTCGGTGAATTAATTAATAACAATCATATCTAATATGATCAGCTTTTAAAATATGAAATTAGAACATTAATTATGATGAATAAAAAGAACAATATTACAATTAAATCCAAACCATAATTAATAAATAGCTTCAGAAAAAAAATAAAAAACTAAATTTGATAGACTTACACAATAAACTCTCAAATAAAAAACTAACGCAATGTTAAACACTAACTAAAATGAATCCCAACCATGAAAAAATCACTAAGTATACACAATAATGTATAAACAATTTTGTGTAAAACATGTAGAGACAATTCATTAAATACGGCATATCTAAGTGTTTATAAAAAATCATTATTTTTTCAATTAAACTTAGCTTTCTGGGAAACCCATGGAATAACACTGATTACAAATGCACAACGAACGCAATAGATTGTAACCCAGAACAGTGTATGAACAATGCTTTTTCTTTTCAATTTTTATTTTTATGTCTGTTACATCATGACAGGTATGGCTGTTCAAAAAAGTTATCATGATTTGAACCCACAACCAACTTCTAACTAATATTTTGCAGTTTGACGTTTTTATGACACATCTACAGTGCATGTACAATTTTATTTATTGTCTGTTTCTGTTTTCTTTTGTTTCGATTGAACTTGCAAGTATTAACCAGGATAAGTAGGAGGTATTAGGATTTAATTGTACAATTTTTGAGTTTAATTGTTCGACTCAAATTTCATATGTAATGTTCTATACAATTTTTTTTATGAGCATGAATGGTCTACTAAATATTTGAAGTATAGATATTCATTTTTCATGAGTGTGAATGGTCTAATAAATATTTATTGCATGTAGCAGGTTATGTTCACATGAGTGAAGTATCTAGTCTTTTTTAGCTCACCCATCTGAATGCTACTCTGAGTCAAGTGCATTCAATCATGGAGTGTGTGGCTATCCATTTGCAAAACCTTCAACAAATAGTGTGTTTGAACCATTAATGAGAGAGCCCTTTTACCTCATCCAATGACAAGTAGGAGGTATTTTCATAATCAAATTCTGTTGTTATGTTAGGATTCATCTACATAGTTTTTGAGTCAAATTCTTTAACTCAAACATCATAAATAGTAGTTCACACAAACCCATTTCTTATGAACATGAAATGGTTTAACAAGTGAAACATTTAATTTTACCAATACAAATAAAATAATTATTTAGAACAAAAGATAATTGTAAACTTACTGTTCTCTATTTGACCATTGAACATTCAATATTTCTCAAACAAGTCTTTCTCAATGTCTTCATTAGTTTCAGCACTGTCTACTCAAAATAGATCCCATCACACTTTTATTTAAACATAGCAGAATTCAACAGTCAAGCTGTCAAAAGCAATTTTGCAATGCATCTACACCAAACTAATAATAAATAATTATTCTATTGTCACTAGCCGAAATTTATCTTTGACCATTAGACTAAATAATATTTAAAAATAGCAGTAGCATAGACAAACCAACTAGATGATTCCAAAAGGCACTGGATTAGCAAAAATCTACTGTTAAAAGATGGGGACATTAAGACGGAATCATCTTTACTACTGATTATGTCAAAGCTCGCCTGCACCGTCCAACTATCCAAATGTTTAAAGAACAGTAAAGAAAAGAGAGTTTACCTACCCACGGACGTCATTCATATTTCCATGAATGTAAATGTTTGGTCAAAAGAGCCGCTATCTCTATCCGTTTTCACATCATTTCTTATCATGTTTTGTTTGTTCAACAATGGAATTGAAGTCACATAGTCAAAGAAAGCTCTGTAATAGACTACAGTTGATGACTGGAGATAATATGAACCATCACATTGTGTGCCTCCCAGTGATGTAGGGTGTCTTAACTTTAATTTGACAAGACGGGAGTTGGAAATTTCTATGGATTCCCGTGCAGAGTTGAACAGATTACTTAAAGAGGCGTACGAAAGAGACGACAACATTAATATCATTATGGGTTACAGTTCAGCCATGAAACTACAAACCAAATTCCAAAGACTTTAAGGAGCAGCTTAAAATATCATATCGTTTAGCGGTCAAATAACAATAATACTTTTCATTCATATACAAAAATAATAAATGAACTTATTTCTATTATACATATATTTTACTTGTTTATATTTTATATTTAAAAAGTGAATGAATAACAATAGTATTGGTGGTGGGCCGGCTGGGAGGCTATGCTCGGCGCTGTGGTTCCCTGCTAGGGTAGCGTTACCTTAGCTGCGTCTGATCTCTCCTTGGCTGCGTGTGTCTTCTGCTTTGTTTGTGGGTGGCTGCGTTGGTTCTCTGGTGTGTGGGGCTGCTATATGTGGAGTGCGGTGTGGGGATTGCTGCGAGGGTTGTTAATTCTGTGTGTGGGGTTTGCTGCGTGCAGAGTGTCGCGTGGAGAGTGGTGGAGGGTCTGTTGCGGGGTTTTTGAGGTGTGGAGTCTTTTTGGTGGGGTGTGGTGGTTTGTGGGTTTGGTTTGGGGTGACGGGTGTGGTTGATGATGGCTGAAGGCTCCAAGAGCTTGGCGATTCTGGGTATGGACATGCATGCTTCGATGATGAATAACTCTTTTGTGGGTGAGAGTTCCAAGCTCAAGAAAGTGAATGGTTGCTTGCCGCGGAGTCACGCTCGTCCGGTTTTGGTTATCTCTCCAGAATCGGTGCATGAGGACTTTGCTTATTGGACTCAACATGTGTTGATCTGTAAGTTTTTGGGTATTCGGGCCCCCCTCTCGGCTTTGGAGTCTTGGATGCGCCGTACCTGGCAGGTTGAAGGTGACTTTGATATTTTGGTGGTGGGGAACGAATTCTTTATGGTTGATTTTTCTTGCATTTCAAATCGTAATTGGGTTTTTGAGGGGGGGCCGTATTTTTATAATCATGTGGGTTTATTCGTGAAACCCTGGCATGGGGGTTTCAATGCGGCTGAGGATCTGCCTTCTTGAGTTCCTGTATGGGTTCGTCTGCCATGGCTTCCTTTGGAGTTTTGGAGAGAAGATATTTTGCAACGGATAACGGCCTTGTTGGGGAAGCCTGCTGCTATTGCTCAGAATACTTTGGATAAAAAGGTATTTTCTTTCGCTCGCATTTGTGTTGAAATTGATTTAAATAATCCTTTGCCAGATTCTCTAGAGATTTGTATTGGCTCTGCCTCTTGGATTCAACAGTTAGATTATGAGTCCCTTCCTTTCCGTTGTCAGTTTTATCATGAGTATGGTCACCTTCAGCGTCAGTGTCCTTGGATTTCCAAATCGGTTGGGGTCCCTTCTTCTACATCTTCGAGGCCTTCGATGGAGAAGGCAGATAAAAGCAAGGTGTCTATGGCTGAAGGGGGAAAGGGTGAGCGAGGGCCTGATAAGGATGACTTCTTTCTTGCTAAACCAAAAAAGAGGGGGAGAGGCCAGAAGCGACCCTTTAAAGATAAGCAGAGTGAGCAGGGTTTCAATCGCTTTGAGGTCTTGGACAATCGGGCCTTAGAGGAGGGGATTTCTATTGAGATCTTGTCTGGGGATACAGGTATGGATACAGGGCTGGAACTAGCAATTGTTGTTAGGGACTCTTCTTCTCCTTTGGAGCAGGGAGGGTCTGGGCCGGCTGACACTCCAACTGGTGTAAATGATGATATTATTTTAGCAGACTTAGCTAAGGAGGCGCTATCTTTTGGAAAAGGTCGGGGTTCAGCTTCTTATCTAGGAGTGCTCCAACGCCCTCTTAAGAAGGGGAATTTTGATAAGTCTTCTAAAGTTGGTCGCAAGAAGGATGTGGACAAGATTAAATCTACTAGAGAGTTGTTGGTGGATTCGGGCTCTATTAAGACTTTGGACGCCCACTTTGCCCAGCCTTCCCCATGATTATTCTTTCTTGGAATGCAAGGGGGCTGAATAGCGCCTCCCATCAAAAAGCTATTCAAGATTTGATTGGGGTACATTCTCTAGATATTTTTTGTGTGCAGGAGACTAAGCTTCAGGTGGACTGCATGCTTCAGTATGCTCCTCATATTTGGTTTTCTGGTCAGTGTCAGTGTATTGGCTCTAGAGGAACTTCTGGAGGTTTGGCACTTTTTTGGGATCCTCATAAGGTTGTTCCTCGCTGGTGGATTTCTAGCCACTCCTCTATTTCAATGGTGGCCTCGGTTTTGGACTCTGGTGAGACTATTTTGGTTAGCAATGTGTATGCTCCAGTGGACATCCGTGGTAAAAGCCACCTGTGGGCTCATATCACGTTTGTTAGATCTTGTGCTCCTTATTTGCCATGGATCTTAGCTGGTGATTTCAATTCCATCTTATGCCTGGAAGAGAAAAGAGGTGGATTGCCGAGATTGGGTCCTGCTTCAGATTTATTCCGGGCTAGTGTGGCTTCTCTTGCTCTTGTTGATGTCAAACCTTCTAATGGCTTATTTACTTGGAATAATAGGCGGAGTGGGTCAGAGGCGATTTTTGAGCGGTTAGATAGGTTTCTTGTTTCTAGTTTTTGGGTTGGGGGCAGTGTGGTTACTTGCTCTGAGATTCTTGATTGGTGTGGCTCTGATCATTGGCCAATTAAGTTTTCATCTTCTCCTTTCCCTAATCCAAAGAATCCTCCTTTCAAATTTCAGCTTATGTGGCTACGTGACTCTTCTTTGTATAATCTTGTTGCTCAGTGGTGGCAGGATGGAGCCCCTGCATATGGTACTGCTATGTATTCTTTTGTTAAGAAGCTGCAATATGTTAAGTTTCATCTTAAGAGATGGAATAGGCTATGTTTTGGCAATTTTCGTGCTAAGAAAAGGGAAGCGCAGGAGCGTCTTGCTGCCATTACTCGCCAGATTAGGGATCTTGGTTTTTCAGAAGCTCTTGGGCATGCTGAGTCCCAGGCTCTTAAATCTGTGGAGGAGTGGGAGCTTCGTGAGGAGATTTTCTGGAAACAGAAGGCTCGGATTGACTGGCTTCAAGAGGGCGACAGGAATACTGCCTTCTTTCATCACTCTATGCAGGCTCGTCGGAATAAGTGTTATATCTCGTCTCTTGTCAACTCTGAAGGATTAGTTTTATCCTCGCAAAAGGCTTTATCTAGAGAAGCTCACTTGTTCTTCTCTGCCTTGTTTACTGAGGATTCTCTTCCTGCAAAGGTTGAGGAGAATAGGATTCTTGCTTGTATTCCTTTTTTGATCTCTGATGAGCTGAATGCTTCTCTCATGCGCCTGATTACACTGTCTGAAGTGGAAGAGGTTGTGTTTGGGATGAATAAGGGGAAGGCTCCTGGCCCTGATGGGTTCCCTGTTGAATTTTTCCACGAGTTTTGGGAGATTGTGAAGCTAGATTTGTTGGAGGTTGTTTGTGAATCTTTTCATAACAAGTAGATGCTTTGGGCCCTGAATGCTACTTTTTTGGTCCTCATTCCTAAGAAGGAGGGTGCTGATAGGTTTGAGCTTTTTTGACCTATTGCACTCTGCAATGTGGTGTATAAGATTATTACGAAGTTGATTGCTGAGCAGCTTAAATCTTGCTTGCCTATTGTTATTTCTGAGGAGCAAGGAGGTTTTGTGGCTGGTCGTCAAATTTTGGATGGGGTGGTGAATGCCTCTGAGGTTATCCATTCCATGGTGATCTCCAAGGTTAAGTCTATGTTCATCAAGCTTGATATGGCAAAAGCGTATGATAGAGTTAAATGGAGTTTCCTTCAGAAGATTTTGTTAGCCTTTGGGTTTTCTTCTGAGTGGGTGAGTTGGACTATGAGTTGTGTGACTTCCTCCTCATTTTGTGTCATTGTGAATGATGAACCTTCAGAGTTGTTTGGTGCTACCAAGGGCCTTCGTCAGGGGGACCCACTCTCTCCCTATCTGTTTATTATTATGGCGGAGGGGCTGGGTCACTTTCTTAAAACTTAGGTCTCTCTTGGTATGATTCATGGTTGGCAGTGGGGGTTGGGTCTTCCTACTTTGTCTCACCTCCAGTTTGTGGATGACACCTCTCTTATGGGGTTGGCTCATCTTCATAAAGCTAAATCTATTAGGCAAGCTTTGGACATCTACCTCGCTGCTTCGGGTCAGAAAGTTAATGAGCAGAAGTCTTCTATTTTTTTCTTCAATACTCCTTTGACCATCCAGAGGAGGATTGCTGCTATTTTGAGGTTTCAAATTGGATCTCTCCCCTTTGTCTATTTGGGGATCCCTCTTGCCGTTGGTCGTCAACCCAGATCCTCTTGGCAGATGTTGCTTGATAAGTTGAGGAAGAAGGTAACTCATTGGACCCATCGGTGGTTGTCTACTGCGGCTAGAGTTACCCTCCTTCAGTCTGTTATCCAGGCCCTTCCCATCTACAAATGTTTTGTTCAATCGGCCCCTATGTATTTTCTCTGAGAATTTGATGCTCTCTCTCGGCAGTTCCTTTGGAGTGGCAACTTGATGACTTCTAAGTGGAGCCTTGTTAAATGGGATTCTATGTGTAGACCTAAGCAGGAGGGTGGGCTTGGATTACACTCCTCCATTTTGAATGGGCAAGTTCTTGCGGCGAAGCTCTACTGGCGTTGGTGTACTAATCAACACCAGCTGTGGGCCCATGTTATTAACTATAAGTATTTTCATGGGGTTGCTTCTCGTGAGGTTCCTCGCTATCCTCTGGAGGGAAGTGGTCCGATGATTTGGTCTACTTTGAAAGTGGGAGCTTAGTTGATTAAGCGGGCGCTTTTTTGGATCTGTCACTCGGGATCTCAGGCTCTTTTCTGGTGGGATTCTTGGGATGGTCACCCACCCATTCTTTCTGCTTTTCCTCATCTTCAACCCCTCTGTGATATTTTTACTGCTGCTAGTTGGGACACTGTTGAGCATTACAAGATTGCTAAGCATTGTGGCTCTATTGTTTCTTTCCGCTGGAAGCACCTTTCTGAGTGGCCTCCTGGGGGCTCTGAGGAGGATAGGCGAGAGCTTGCTCATCTTTGGCTTCCCGGGCTTGTAATTCGTTGAGGGGACCTAATATTTTAGCTTGGGATGGCTCTGATATGTCTGGGAAGTACTCTGTGTCTACTGGCTATAAGCATTTGGGGTGACAGTTGTTTGGGGATATTCTGGTCCCTTGGTGGAAGTATGTTTGTCATAAGTTGTCTTGGCCCAAGTGCAATTTCTTCATGTGGTTGGTGGCTCATAACCGGTGTCTTACTTGGGATAATTTATGCAAGCGGGGTTTCCAGGGTCCTTCTTTTTGTGTGTTGTGTCGTGAGGCTGAGGAGTGTGCTTCTCATCTCTTCTTCCGATGTTCCTATGCTCGGGAGATTTGGCATTTTTGGTGGCGGGTGTGGAATATGCCCTGTCGGCATGTTTCTTCTTTGGCTGAGTTCGTGGATTAGGGGAGTAGGGCCCCTGTTTCTACTCCCTTTCTTCAAGCTGCTTGGGTGATTGACCCTTCCTTCATCATTTGGAATCTTTGGTTGGAGAGAAATCGTCGGATTTTTCAGGATATGATGATGGGGGCCCCTCGCTTGTGGTGGAAAATTTTGCATTCTATGGGAGAAATGATCGCAGCCAAGTGTGATATGTCTGATCCGATTGCTCCTTCAGATGTTGGTTGTTTCAACTGCCTTCATCTGCCTCCTTCACATCAGCAGCTTAAGCGCAACAGGTGTAGGCATCCTACTCCGAAGGTGAATAGGGAGGGAAGATGGTCTCCTCCTCCTCAAGGCATCCTTAAAATTAACACGGATGGCTCTTCTCGTGGAAACCCTGGTCATGTTGGAATTGGTGGTGTTGGTCAGGATAGTTTTGGGGATGTTCAATTTATTTTCTTTGTTTATAAGGGTCTTCATACTAATAATCTTATGGAGGCTCAGGCAATTTTAATGGCTGTGGAGCATGGCAGTAAGTTGGGGTGGTGCAGGATTATATGTGAATCTGATTCCCAAGTTGTGGTGAACTTGTTGAACAGGCAGAGGTTAGAGGATGTTAGTTGGCACCTGGCTTTGATTATTGATCAAATTCTCAATCTTTGTGTTTCTCTTGAGTTTGTTACTTTCACTCATATTCCTAGGGAGTGGAATGGTGTTGCTGATTGTTTTGCCAAATGGGCTTCTGATCATATTCATGATTGGAATTTGGTTGATCGGGGTCAATTACCCCCTGAGTTGTCTCAGTAGTTGGACCATTTGGTGGGGCTTGATAAGGCTATGTAATGTTTTGGCACTGTAATTTCCTCTTGTTTTAATAAATTTTTACCCCTCTTTTATGTTAAAAAAAAAAAGTGAAGCATCTAGTGCCAAAAATTTCCATGCACGTTTGTAGGAAATGTCACTCAAATACTTCATGAACATACCTTTATAGTAAGAATCAAAATAGTTGGTCTATCCATGCCTTTTGAGATTCTTGCACACCCATAGATAAATATTTACAGTACCATAGATTTTGATGACCGATCGAATCTCATGCCTAATAGATATGGGTTTTAGAACCTTCTATTTGAATGAAATTGAAGTATGAATGATTGCCTAATAGATATGTGTTTTAGAATCTTTTAATTAAATGAAATTTAAGTCAGTATGGTTGCTTGAAAATAAAATAATTATATAAATATTTGAGTAGATAAAATAAGTAGTTTGTTTTTCTTAAAGGTTATTTATTGTAAATTTTTATATTTGATAATTAAATTTGTATATAAAATTATTGAAGCAACAAAAAATTATTATTATTCTTGTTGTACGTAGAATTAAATATACGAGGTGAAAATTATAAAGAAAATGGAAGCAAAAAAAAGGAGTGAGATAAATTTCGTCTTAGATGTAGTACATAGGGATTGTAGATTGCTAAAATGTCTTTGGAATTTTGTATTTTTTTTTAAAAAGTTGTTAAAAATTGGTGTTTTGGGTATGGGTGCTTATATCGATGGAGTGCTAGTATCCTTAGTAGAAGAGCCATGGTGATCCCACAATAATATTTTTTGTATGAAGGATAAAATTCTATTTTTTTTGAATTTAGATTTGTAACTACAATATCTAGCACTTTCATCTGGTTTCACAGTGTTTTATCAAATATTTTTTCCTTAATCAAGTTTCGAAGTCAAACCAATTACAATTCAAACATAGGCGGACTGTATACAACATAACTTTTTTCTGTATGTATTGAAATTCAATTTAATTTTTTTTAATAGATCAAAGACATCAATCACAGCTTGAACATATTTTTCAAAATTTTATTTTGATAATCTGTTATTTTTCCACATGTGCAAAACAAAGAGCTTGATTTTTGGTCAAAAACCTATGTTTAATAAAACTAAAAAAATACATACATAATAAAACCAAAACATATTAAAATTATATTCATTGGATAGCTCATACCGAGGACTACCATTTTCCAGTTGGTTTTGTGAAGTCTCCTCCATTTTCATCCTCAACCTGAGCTTCAAAGGGAAAAAATCTAGATTTTTTTATGAGGGAGGGTAGGAAGGTGGGAAAAAGGGGGTTCAAACGAACCTAAAGGATTTGATCGAACTGCTAGGGGTTCGCTCGCTCGAACCAGGGATCAAGAGAACCCCCCTACCACAATGAAAAATGCAAGTTCCCACATTCAAAGGGGTTCACTCAAACCTTGAGTTCGTTTGAATCCCCCAAAACAATTTTTTTTTGAATGGGGACATTTTTTGGAAGTTTTCCTTCCTCATTCAAATTGTAAATCACTTTTGTGGGTTCACCCATCTTGTGTATGGGCCTTGTAATTATCTAAGATTTTTTGAGTTGATTCACCAAAAGTCCTTATCTCTAGTGATGAATATATGATTCTAAAAATACTTTCATAAAACAAAGATGCAATTATCTAAAGTTGAAGGGGGAACGTATTTCCCCCAACATTCACCTTATTTGGTAGAAGAAGACGATCATTTTTTTCTATTAAAAATGCAATTTTTACATGGTGTATTGTAGACTTTCAAGTGAATAAGATATCATGTTGTGCACTAGAGAAAATAATAAACCCATCACCAATGCATTAATTACTAGTGCACATTAGAAAAATTCTATAATTTTGTGATAGGGGAGGATGAATCTTCACTATGATGATCATATCCAGTTTATGAATTCATTCTTACACAATTGCAAGGAATTGGGTGAAAGTGACACTGAGTTCAATAGACATTCCAAGATGGCCAAAGTGATATCTACACACTTAGGAACACCTATGGAAAAATTTAGTCCATCAAGAGATAAGATATTAAAATTGGTGATTTTATTAACTAGTTAATTTCACACAAGCCATCCGCTCCAACATGAATATGTGAATAAGTTACAAAATACAAAAAATATCTCCTAAGTGAGATGATATGATGAATAACAAGACCAATAAGAACAACTTCCATTCAAATTATTTTCTCTAATTTTTTGCAAAGAGATTCTATCAAATTGATTAGGGCTATGAAATACAATTGAGAAACAACATGCTACATAGGTACCAATGCACTTGAAGGAAAACATGTAACTCTTGCTATTAGGTTTACTTGTTGTGATTATTTATTTGTATGGCATATGTTATATTTATTTATTTATTAGTGTATTATGTGATTAATGTGCTATGAGCTATTGAACCAAACATGTTGATAAGAATGTTGTAGCAGTGAGGTGTTCTAGTGGTTTCTATGTTCTTCTATGAATATTCTTAGTATAACCATGTAGGCCTTTTTTTAATCATTGTTTACATTGGCATTATTTTTTTAATAATGGATTATGGGATGTATAAGATGTTATCATATATGTTAGATTAATTTTTGTCTCAACGTTATGTGCTATTATTGATTATGCATATTATTTTGAGATCATGCTAGTTATATATAATTTAAAGTAGATGTGGCATTCTGATATCTTGTTATGATTTATGACACTTTAGTTAAATTATGTTTCTTTTTCTATTAATATGTGGAGTAGGTATACAATTTTTTTAAACTTGAGTGGAAAATTTTATGGGTATTTGATCAATGGTTGATATGTGGAGAAGTTGGCATGGCCTCCTATTACCCATATCACTCTTCTTACCCCTCGTGAATCCCCATGTTAATTTTTATCTAAACCAATCATAATTTTTAAATTCCTAAATTGTAACACCCATAAAGTGTGATTTATCCCTTTATGTGTGTTTAATTTACCCCTTCTAATTTTGTCAAAAACATAATATATATGCCTTATTAGTAAAATACGTTTTGTATTCTTATATTCTTTGTAGAAAATAATTATATGAATCTGATTATTTGTTTTAAATAATTTTAAGTGATTTTGAAATTTAAATTGATAGTGATAAGGACTAATATTTGTTATTAATCAATTTAATTTATTTGATTAAATCATTTTGTAATCTTAAAATATCAATTAAGCTTAATTATCTCCTATATTTTATGAAATGAATTCATTAGTTATTATTGAAACACTATTTTTATGAAAAATAAATTAGAAAAATAAAATAAAATAATACGAAAAAGGGGATAATAATAAAAATAAGTCATTCCTCCTTCATTTCATTTTGGAATTTAGTAAAAATCCTCTCTATGATGGAAGAAAAAATAATTTTCAATTGTTATGGATTGAAATGGAAAAGATAAGATTGATATGGGAAGGGAACAGAAATGGATTTGGAAGAAGATTGGTTTTATTTCTTGTGTGTGTAAAAGATGTTTATTTTCCATTGCTTCTAATTTTATATTGAAAATGTGCATTTCAAATGGAACTTTTTTCAGTTTCTATGCACATAGTTTGTGGAAGCATATGGAATTTCTATGGAAAGAACAATTTAGCTTCAATTTAAATTTTTTTAATTTTGAAAAGTGACAAATGAGGGCTAGATAAGATTTTCTTTCTAAAATATTAGATTATTAAAAATGGAAAATTACTTTAATAGACATGTGCATTTTCTAATTGAGATGGACCTCTTTAAATTTGGAAATTTATTCAAATTTAAAAGTTAGAGAAATTATAAAATTTGAAGGCATCATGTGACTTCATTAATGGAAAATTCTTATGGTTTTTCCATCTTTAAAGAAAAATATAAAGTTTGTATTAGAGACATCATATAAATGAATTATTTTTGGAGTAAGTTGTGGGTGAAGCCACAATAGTGGTTTACAATTCCAGTGAGGAAGGAAAACTTACAAAAAATGTGATTTTTGGTGTTCGTATGAACTTGCTAGTTCAAACGAACCTATTTGAATCTTGCACGCCAAAAAAAACAAAAAAAAATAATTAGGAATGGCAGTTCGCTCAAACTAGGGTTCGTATGAATCCCCCTTATCCCTCATTCTCCCCTAAAACATTAATAAAACCTAAATTTTTTCACTTCGGAGCTCAGTTTAAACATGAAAATGGTAGAGATTTCACAAACTCAACTAGAATTAGGTAGTCCTCAAAATGAGCTATCCAACGAATATAATTTTAGTATTTTTTGGTTTTATTATTTATTTTTTTTAGTTTTACTAAACATAGGTTTTTCACTGAAAATGAAGGTCTATGTTCTGCACTTGTGGAAAAATAGAAATTATTTAAAAAAAACTAAAAATAAGAGTGCACCAGATATTGAAGTCCTTGATCTGACAAAAAAAAATGAATTTCGATATATACAAAAAAAATTATACATTATACGCTTGCGCTATGTTTGAATTGTAATTAGGTTGACTTCAAAACTTGATTAAGGAAAAAATATTCAATAAAAAAAAATCTAACCAAGTGGAAGCACTAGATATCGGAGTTAGAAATCTAAATTCGAAAAAATTATAATTTTATCCTTCATGGAAAAAATGTTATGTGTTTTATGGTGTGCATCATTTTAAAAAAAAGTTGTTTTATGAAAAAAACTAGTTTTCGTGGGAGATGGAAAAATAAGTGCATTCTAATTCCAAATAATTTGAAAAAATATTTTTAGAATCTATAGACAAAATGTGACGAGACTCTAGTTTTCATCATCTCCAAATTCCTCACGGTTTAGCCACTATAGGTGCCCGAATGTGAAAATTTAGTTAAAACTAACAATTTCAGTGTTGAATTTGGCCAAAAATTGTAAACCACTATTGTGGGATCACCCTTGTATACTTAATATTTTACAATTCACTGTCTTTTGGAATTGTGTCATGAAAGTGTGAATTTATTTACTTGTCTTATTAATTTTATAAAAATAGAGAATTATAATCTTAGAATTGAGGAGGGTTGGGGTACTAAAGAAGTAACTCTATCCTTTTTTTTAGAATAAAGAGATCATAAGAACAAGCATGGTGGTCGGTTTACATCAAGTATTAATTTATAATGCACTAAGTTAGTTAATTATTTAATAAGACTTATTGCACTAGGACCTCAAATCTATTAGAGGTTGAATTTAGTTGTGAAGGGTGGGTATCAACTTCAGGAGCTAATAAATTCTATAATTACCATGGTGTTGTTAGTTATTTCAATGAGACTCATTGTCTTATGCCAAGAATTTTCATCCTCCCCTTTATCAAATTTGGTATCTCACATGATTTATAGTCATATTATCTTATAAAAATTAATTGGTATGTGGTCATGTATTTCCTTATGCTTGATTTGGTGTGGGTTGTTGAAAACACCCCAATATTGAGGAGGTGAATAATTATCTTAAAAAACTCAAACCCTTTCAGATCATAAAACCTTCAACAATATAAAAATTCAAACTCTTATCAAGATCAACAACCCATTCATAGGAAAATTTTAGAGACTCGCTCCTCTGAGTTTGAATTTTCTCTCACTCCTCTAAGTTTGAATTGTTTGTATGCATGGTGGACTCTGTCTTGGGGGTATCCAATGGTCCCCCTTTTCCCCCTCCTGACTCATCCTCCTCTCTTTTGGGAACGTGTCTTTCGGGTACCCCCCCTACGGGGTCAACGCTTTCACGATCGGGCTCTTTGAAGACTTTGGCATCTCTGGGCATTTCTTCTATGCTGGCGGTAAAGATCCCTCTGATTTTTGATTGGAAAGATGTGCTCTCTAATGGGAAACAAGTCTCCTCCTTATTTCCATCCTCACCTGAGATTTTTTTGATCTTTGGCACTGTGTTTGACATTCTTGATTCGATCAGTGACAAGATCCTCTCCTCCATGGAGAATGTTGTAGTGGGCAGATTCCTCTCTTACCGTCCAATGGTGGATATGGTTAGGAAATGGGTTGCATCGAAGTGGTGCCTTAAGGGTAGTGTGGAGATCATGCGATGGCTAGTGGTCTTTTCCTATTTAGATTTTCTACAGCGGAGGACTTGGTGGCTACATTGTCGTTAGGCCCGTGGGTTTATGGGAAGCATAGTCTGGCTCTGTGTAAGTGGAAACCTGGTTTTGACCCTGCTACTGATCTAAATAAGTCGACTCCTATTTGGGTAAGGTTGTCGGGCTTACCTTTGGATTTTTTGGATGAAGCCATCTTCAAAGCTATTGGAGACTTGCTGGGTCAATTTGTTACCATGGGTGTTGTCACAAAATCAAAATCAAGGTTAGTCTTTATGAGATTCTGTGTCAATATTTGTGTTGATAAAGTCCTACCAAAGTCTATCAAGCTATGTTCTAAGTTGGGTAGTTGGACTCAACCTGTGTGTTATGAAAACATTGTGGTATACTATCAAAAGTGTGCCAAAGTAGGGCATCTTATATCCGATTGCAAATCTACTATCAGTCAAGAGCTTAAGGATGTGTTAAATCCCACTACTCTGTCTGAGGATATTTCGAGGCCACCGAGAGACTCTGAGTTTGTTTCCCCAAGTATTGTTCAGTCACCTATGATTTCTCCTCGCTCACCCTCCCTTGTTGGTCCTCCTCCTATTTTGAACCCTTGTGACTCATTGGAGTTGGCTGCCAAACCACTGGTTGTCCCTTTGTCCCAAGACCTTGGCTCCTTGGTTGACGATCCCTTGCTTAAGGGGATCTTAGATGGGTTTCATGATCTTGGCTCCTCGGCTATTGACCCTCTATTTTTGGCCGTCGCTTCAAGGACTAGTGGGGCTTTGATAGAAGATGGTGAAATCTGGGAGGAAGAGAGCTCTTGCATGATTGAAGAGTCTCCTGAATGTTTGGGGAGCTTAAAGCTTGAGAAAGTTGAGGATGAAGGGATATGGACGATGCTTAAGAAGAAAGGAAGGAAAAAGAAGGTTGATGTTGGAGGGGATTCTAAGCTTAGGAGACTCTCTCAGAGATACACCAGAACGAGAGAAATGATAAATGAGATTGCCCTGGGAAAATAGAGGACATTGGATGTGTTTTCAAAAAAAGGTCAGAAATGAGGATTATGTCTTGGAACGTTTGTGGGCTAAATAACTCACACAGACAACGTTCCCTGAAGGACTATATAGTGGAACATAAGATTTATGTTTGTCTTCCACAAGAAACAAACATTTTGATTGTTAACTTTGATTAAATTGCTAACTTTTTCTGGCCTAATGCTTCCTATGTCTATAGTGATGCTGAGAGAGCTTCGAGGGGTTTGAATGTGCTTTGGAACCCATCTTGTCTATAGGGTTCTGAATTATTTCATTGTAAAACTAGCATAGGGGTTACATTCTCCTTTCTTGGAGAACCTTGGTCTATAGTTAATATATATTCTCCTAATCAAAGGAACTCGAGGAGTATTTTATGGAATAACATGGTGGTTAAAATTAATCTAGATAAGGGAGGTCATTGGCTTGTTGCTAGAGATTTGAACTCTCCCCTCTTTTCATCTGAGAAAAGTGGTGGCCTTCTGGATTACACTGAAAACATGTCGGATTTGGCTAATTTTTTGAATTCTTCAGGTTTACTTGATATTGAGCTCCTAGGTCAGAATTTCACTTGGTCTAATAGACAGGCTAGTGGTGACCTGATTCAGGTCCGACTTGATCGCTTTCTCTTCTCTCCTCATTGGACTAATGTCTTAGATGCCAACCTGATAACCTTTCCTAGGATGGTCTTGGACCATAATCCTCTTCTGTTGACCACTAATATTTGTCATGCTGTTGGTCCCTATCTTTTTCACTTTGAAATAATCTTGAACACTCATCCCAATCTCAAAAAAAAATATTTTGAATGGTGAAATATTCCTATCCAAGGATCCCCTATGTTTAGGATCTACTTTAAAATTAAACAAATTAAATTGATGGTTAAAGGATGGAAGAAAAATTTGTTTGGGGATGTTTTTCAAAGGAAAAAACTGCTTGAGGGAAAATTGAGGACCTTACAGAAAAATATGGATGAAGGTGATGATAGTCAATGGATTTACATTCAAGAAAGGGAAGTTATATTGGAATTGGAATGGATTTTAAAAAATGAGGAGGTCTTCTAGAAGCAAAATTCTAGGGTCCAATGGCTGAAGGAAGGAGATAAGAACACTTCCTTTTTTCATGTTTTTTCCATCGAGCATAGGAAAAGGAATCAAATTTCTAAATTGATAAATGCCACTGGGGAGGTGATTTCAAATCAAGCTCATATTGGGACCTGTGCGGTTAATTATTTTAAGGAGGCCTTTTCAGCCCCTACTTAGGTGCCCAACTTGGCTTTGGATTTTAAGATCCTCCATCATCTCCCCACCTCAATCTCTTAGGAAGATAATATGGGAATCCTTAGGATTGTTTCCATGGAAGAATTTCATGTGGCTACCTTTAGCATGGGGGCTTTGAAAGCCCTGGGGCTTGATGGGTTTTCTCCTGTGTTCTTTCAGATATTCTGGGATACTATGGGTGGGGACCTTGTGCTTGCAGCTAGGGAATTCTTCAAATCTGGTAGGATCCTTAAACAATTGAACCACACTTTCATTTCTCTTATCCCCAAGATAAGTGAGCCTCTTTCTATGGCTAACTTTTGACCTATTAGTCTTTGTAACACCTTTTATAAGATCATTTCTAAGATCCTTGTTAACCAAATCAAACCCCTTATGGAAAAAAACTATTAGTCATGTACTTAAAAGGGGTTTGTCGCTGGGCGACACATTCTTGATGTCACTTTGACAACCCATGAACTGATCCTCTCAATGGATAGATGAAATAATGTGGGGATGGCTCTCAAGCTTGACATTTCCAAAGCTTATGATATTTTTTTATGAGACTTCATCCCGAAGGTCCTGACTAAGTTTGGCTTTAACAGTTCGGTCATCAAACTCATTATGGAGTGTGTTAGAACTGTCAAGTTATTAGTTATGATTAATGGATCCCCCTATGGATTCTTTTCTGCTGGTAGAGGGATCAAACATGGAGACCCTTTGTTTCCGGGTGATCCCACAAAGCTGGTTTACAATTTCTGAGAGGAACTAATTTTTGCTGAAATCACATATTTTTAGAACATATAATGATTTAAGCCTTTAAAAGTTCCATTTTAAGGATTCCAATTGAGGATGATTTGATCAAACCACCCTAGATCAAACCCCCTTGGATAGAACCTCACTAGTTTTAAACCATACCTTTAAATAAGTCTCTTTTACACCTATCAAAATGCTGATAAAAAATCACTTTTGATTTACCTTTTGGGGGATCAAATGAATTCATTTAAAATTTATTTCAAATTATTATGGTATTCCTCAACATGAGCTATCCCATGAATATAATTTAAATGTGTTTTGGTTTTATTATGTATGTGTTTTCTTAGTTTAATTAAACATAGGTTATTCACCGAAAAATCAAGCTCTTTGTTTTGCGCATGTGGAAAAATAGAAAATTATCAAAATAGTTTTTTTTAAATATGTTTGTGTTGGGTATTATGTCCTTGATCCATTTAAAAAATAAAATAAAATTTTGATTTGATACATACATAAAAAGTTATGTTTTATACAGTCCAACTATGTCTGAATTGCAATTGGTTTGACTTTGAAACTCTATTAAGGAAAAAATATCCAATAAAAAACTATGAGACCAAATGAAAGTGCTATATATTGTAGTTACAAATCTAAATTTGAAAAAATTATAATTTTATCCTTTATACAAAAAAAATTATGTTGTACACGGTGAGCATCACTTTTTTAAAATGTTGTTTTCTGAAAAAAAATAATTTTCATGGGAGATGGAAAAAGAAGTGCAATTTTATTCCAAAAATTTTGAGAAAAATATTTTTAGAATTTATAGACAAAATGTGATGAGACTCTAGTTCGCATCATCTTCAAATTCCTCACGGTTTAGCCGCTATAGGTGCCCGAATGTGAAGATTTAGTTAAAAATAATAATTTCAGTGTCCAGTTTGGCCAAAAATTGTAAACCACTATTGTGGGATCACCCTCCCTATATTTTCATTATTATTTTTAATGTTCTTAGCAGGAATTTCACAAGTCTACCATTAGAGGGATCCATTACTATTGTTAGAGCAGATTCCTCACTAAATCCGATTGTTGTGTGGCAATTTGTTGATGACACCTTTCTTTTTGGGAAGGCCTCTATTGTGGAAGCTAGAAAATGGAAAGCTTGTCTTCGCAACTATGCCTCTTGCTCTAGTCAAAGCATCAATTACAATGAAAACAAGATTTATTTCTTTAATTGCATGCCCAATTTGAAAAACAGGGTGATTGCAGTTCTGGGATGTGTTGGTGATTCTCTCCCGTCGGTGTATCTTGGGCTCCCCCTCATGGTTAAGGAGGTTCCCACGGAGTTATCAAATTCGATTCTAGAATGGATTCAAAGGAAGTTGGCTGGGTGGAAGGGCTCTTTGCTTAGCCATGTTGGAAAACTCCAACTTCTCACTACGGCTATTCAAGGTATCCCCACTTACTTTCTATCCATTTTTAAGATGCCTAAGTACATTGTTGATAAGTTTGAAAGAATTCAAAGGAATTTCTTTTGGACCAGTACTAAGGAAAAAAAGAAACTCGCTTTGGTGAAATGGGAAAGGGTTTGCTAGGCTAAAATTTGTGGTGGGATTGGAATCAGGAAGATTGTCACATCCAACAGGGCTCTGATGTCCAAGGTTGGTTGGGAACAGTTAAGGAACTCTAAGGACTGGTGTAAAAATCTAAATGCCAAATATCTTCAAAATAGACCCTTGATTGATTGTCTTTCGGAACCTCACCCCCAAGGCTCTATTGTCTGTAGGAGCATTTGTAGCATACAAGGCCTACTAAATAAAGGGATTAAATGGAAAATGGGTAATGGGGTTAAAATTAGGTTCTAGGAAGATACTTGGATTTTTGACTCCTCTCTCACTTGCTCTGGCTTTGGGGCGATGATGCATGAGGCTCAGTGATTCTTTAGCATACATATCAGTGACTATGTTTCTGGACATCCCAGATCTAGCATTTGGAAGGATCTTACCCTTTGTTTCCTAGCTCAAACCCTTCAAGTGATGCTCTCCAGCACCAAGTTTCCTACCTATGACAGGGAGGATGAGTTTTTTTTGGACTTTAGATAAACAGGGGGATCTCTTGGTGCGGTCAGTTTACAGACTGTTGACTAATAAAAATTCTGATGTTGAACCCTAGAGGAAGGTTTGGAATCATTACATGATCCCTAAAATTATTTTTTTCTGGTGGACGACCTATCATAACAGGATCCTAACCTAGGACAATCTGAGAATTTGGGATTTTTGTTTTCCCAATAGATGTTTTCTCTACAAGGAAGGGGAGGAAACTGTTAGTCGCTTTTTATTACACCATCCATATGCTGCTGAAGTTTGGGGGCTGGCTTTTGATAAACTTGATGTCCCTTGGGTTATGAGCAAGGACCTTTTATCGTTTATTTTGGGTTGTTATGGCCCATTTGTCCACCCTCTACTTGACAAAATTTGGAAGTAGGTCCCCCCGGTCTTAGGTTGGTGTTTATGGAAGGAGAGGAATAACAAGGTTTTCAGGAATATTGAGAGGACTCCCAAGGAGGCGTTTGGCATTAGAGTAAGGCTCATTGAGGAGAATATATCTCTTTAATGGGAAACTCTTGGAGAGGGAGCCGATGGATTATGAAATAAAAATGGCAACCTTGGAAGGGAAAGTATTGGTGGATTTATCAGAGATTCTATGGGAGCTCTAGTGGTAGGTTTTGTGGGAGGTATTGGGTTTTAGTCGGCTTTAGTGGTAGAGGCTTGTGCATTGTTAATGGGCCTCAAAACTATTGTTTCTCTCAGGATTTCTTATCTCCACATTGAAGGAGACTCCAAGTCGGTGAAAGATGTTTTGAATAAAGATAAATTAATTGGGTGGAAAACTAAGGACATTTTTTTGGATGTTAGCTTCCTTTTATCCAAATTTAGGGATAAAAAGGTGACTCATATCTTCAAACAAGGCAACCGTGTGGCAGATGCCTTGGCTAATCTTGGCTTGGGCTGGGATTCGGCTAGAAGTTGGACAAAAAAGGAAAGACTTCTTCCAAATATTCAAGCTTTAATAGGGTGGGAACAAGGCTACCATGGTTTGCAATGATTATTATTCTTTGGATGACGAGAGCTGATTGGGGGGCCGACTAGATTTTTATGGTGATTTGGTAGATGAGTGTCAACATTAGTATGGATTATAGGTGGAGGTTTCCTGGTAAAGATCTATGTGTGCGAGGTACGGAAAGGAGGATCCATGTGTCTGTCCTTTGGACATGGTGGATGGGGTCAGGTTCTAAAGTTACAATGAGGTGGCAGGGTTGGGATTTAAAAGATAGTTAGAAGTATAATTTTTGGCAGCTTGATGTGGAATAGGTGGAAGCACATGACTTCATTATATCTCTGGAGTTGTACTATGTGACCTATTCTCTTAGGAATTGGTGGATTTCTTGTTTTATCTCCTCATTGCATATGGAGGTGCGATTGTATTTTTAATGCTTCGACTATTTATGATGAGAATTGGCCTCCTTCCAGGGGCTTCAAAATGACTAGTTTAGCTAGGGATCCCTTTGGCTTCTTTCAGAGGGTTGCTAATTTTAGTTTTTTGGCCTTTCCTCATGGTTTTTCGTGCATTCCCTACATATCCGCCAACTCTTGCCTTCTTGGATGTTATCATAAATTCATTAAATTTGGTGTCAAATCACCTTGTGGTGATTTTCCTCTCTGCGTGTGTGACCTATACGTGGGTTTTATTATCCTCCATTGTATTCCTTGCCTTAACTATCACATTGTGATTATTGTTTGCGGTTGCTACAATTGGTATTGTTTGCAATTTTTTGAGTTTTTTGTGCAGGTTGGTAGGATGGGTGGTGAGAGGGTTAGGACTGAACCTGACAACCACAAGAACTTTCGGAACAACCCTTTGGTCTGGCACATTTTTGTGGAGGGAGGCATTCCTCCGCTCATGGAGTGCTTGGTCAACCATGATCCTATCTTATCAGGTTAGTTTTCCATTTTGTGGAAGGATAGAAGGGTCTCCATTGGTGGTATTTCATTTTAAATCAATAAGGAATTTATAGCACGAGCTACGGGTTTGCCATGTTTTGGGAAAAAATACCCTAAACATACAAAAAAGATGGACCATGAAAGCCTAAAATCCTTTTTTAGAGGTGAGGAGGCCCTGGTGCGGAACCAGGGGGGTTTGATAGGGACATGCTCCCTAAGCCCTGGGACTAGGTGTGGATGGCGTTGATGAAGTATGCTACATTGGAAGGAAGATTTAAAACCTATTTCTTTTATCATTTCCCTCTATTAAATCACTTTAGACATAAGATGCTACTTAGTTTCCCATTTTTCCTTTTAATGGACCTTGAAAGCTCTGTTGACAAGTGCAAAGAATCAGCTAGCCATAACCCCAATGATCTCCCACCGCTACTGCTCCATCAGGGGCTTATCCTTAGACTGTATCACTTTCATCTTGCTCTTTGCCCGCCTAAATACATCACCGTTGCCTGTATCAAGAAAATTGAACCCCTTTCAACTGTGCATATTTCCCTGGCCGAATCCAAGAGCCCTCCTCAAAAGTCCAATTTGGGCAATGTGGGGAATCCTAAAGCTAGATTTTCCACCAAAAAACTTAAGGGTGGGCTTGGCAAGGCCCATGCTAGTGTGGCGGAAGGAATTTATGAGATAAAAGATACTCAAGTTGACTCGGTCTTCAAGGCCACTTCAACCAAAAAAGATAAGGAGAAATGCATGTTGGCTCTGACTACTAAGGATGGCAAGGGAAAGAATGTTTTTGGGAAAGACTCCAGAGGGGATACGGTTGTGAGGAACACAAAGATGACTGCAGGGGAAAATGCTAGGAGGAGATCTAGGAGGCTAGCCAAGAACAACAAGAAGAGGCTAATTATTGAAGACTATGAGGAGGAGCAGTCAGACAACAAAGGTTACAAGGAAGAATATTCTGAAGATATGGAGGAAGAAAATGTGGAGAGACCCAAATTTACTCTGGTGGACAACAAGCTTCCCATTGATGGCTTTGCCTCTCACTCTCTACATCCCCTGGTGGATGAGCTTGGAGAGGTTTAGGGAGCTATGGATGTTGGGGTGGAATCGGGCAATGTGGTGAAGAGAATGGACACTCTTGACAAAATATGTCAGGGGTTGACCTGCTTCACCATGAAGTTGGGTCACTTTGTCATGAGCACCTTGTCTAATGCTATAAAGGAGGATCAAGAGGGGAACAACAACCAGGAAAACAAAGAATGGGTGGGTGTTGAGGCGATGGACCTCGTGATTAAAAATTGGGACAACACTAGTTAGCTGCTCCCGGTGCCTATCTGTCAGCTATTTCTCTGTGGTTGCTATGATTCCTTTGGTTTGTTTCTATGTTTTTTTCCTTTAATGTTTTTTGTATAGTCTTTTTCTTTTTTGGCCCTTGTGGCTCGTTGTGATGGGTACAACACCCAATAAATGTTTCTTAACTTTTCAAAAACAACCCATTCATAGATTAGAAACACTTGATCTAATCAACAAAAATGAAAGATAAAGAAATTAACACACATACATAAGATAACACAAGATTTACATGGAAAACCCAAGAAATTAAAAACTGCAGAGAGAAATATCTCAATATAGAAGCTCATTGCTTAAAAAAAATAAAAATTAAGGCTCACCACTTGTGGACTTGTTGGGTAAGGTGGACAACCTTATAGGGGAAGATACAAGGGAATTATAGTAATGAGATGAAAACCCTAGGAAGAATTAAAAGTACATGGACCTACTGAGATTCACTATCTTAGAGCAAGATACATGAAGGTTTAGGAATTACAACATTTGCCAACAATACACTCTACTAAATAAGGGATTAAAGCACATCTCTCTTTTATTTTCTTAACTCACTACTTCATTTCATTCTCATACATCACCCCCTCCTCTCATACTCTACTTGCAACTGAAATTTTCTTGCATTTATATCCTCTACAAGATCTCAAAAAATCAATTAGGTTGTCTATAAGGAATACAAATAATGATTTCAACAATTCAGCCACATAACCATAATGTGGTCCAGTCCAAAAGATAGAGAGGGCCAGGGTATGTGCAGGATCATCACAGAAAAAATAGGCCCTTAAGTGGCAATAAAAAGATAGAAAATTAGAGTTAGAAAACTTGATGTAAATATTTGAATAAGTTATCTATATTATTTCAAAAAAATGTAAAAATTGAATCTGTAGAAAATTGAATGTATTTTCTAAACTACTAGACCTTTATTTAAAAAATAAATCTATTTGGTGAAATTTTGAAATTTCAATGCAGTAGTATTTAAATTTGAGGGTGAAAATAAGAAGTAGGCGTCTGTCTGACCACCCTAACCACAATAAAATGATAATATTTTGTAATAATATTTTAGATATAAGTAGAGGACTCATGTCCCAATGTGATGCATATTTTTTTATAATTTTTTCCATGTAAATAATTAATTATGATTTTTTTATTACAACTTTAAAAAAATATAAAACCTTGTATGTCTAACCACCTTAACTTGGTCAAAATTTCATGAAATTCAATTTTATTTTTTTAATCCTATAGTATGCGAAGCATACAATGTGACACATGTTTCAGATTCAAAAAATGTGATACCATTTGAAAGTTATAGATGTTTTTCAATCAGCCTATCAATCAGGATTTTATTCATAATTCTAATAGAAAATCAATAATAATTATTTATTAAATTCAAAGTAAAGCATAATTTATATTGGTGGAAATTTGAGAATCTCCTCTAAAAACCCTTTTCATTTCATCAATTTTGGGTGAAAAAAAAGTTGTCAGCTGCATGGGTTATCATATGGCTTACATATCACCACTTTTTGGCCCATCATGATCCTACACATACCCGCCAAAAATAATCCTTTTATATCTTCCAATGTGATACCAAACAACTCATACACTATCACACATAAACCAAAGTTAGCAACAATGAAATATGTAGCATAATACTAGTCAACAAAAAAAAAAAACTTGAAATTGAATTTACTCAATGTGGTTCCCAATAAGATAGGTTAGGATATAAATATACATATTAACAAAATTTCATATGTTGGTGCAGACCACCAAACACATGATGCAAGCAATATAACAAGCCCTATCAGCCAGATATCCACAAATTTCCCCCAAAAATAACTCAACACAATATGTCGCACCAAGGAGATCATTCATTGATGTGCGGATCACAATGAGATGTTCCATGAATATCCAACAACCCTTAAAAAATACTTCTTACACACTATCATAGCATAAAAAGACACCAAAAATCAAATGGAGATAAATTATTTCATCCAAGAAGCACAAAATACACAACCATGAGATACAACCTTAATAGATCAAATTTTAGTGCAAAATATTACATGAAAATTGAACTAAGATAGTAGACAAGAATATATATCATGTCCACCAAACCGTAGGAGTAGAAACACTAATATAGAGAATTGTGGATCTGTTTTTAGACTAGTCCAAACAACCAATAAAACTACAAATAGACTGCAAATAGTAGAAACCTCATTGACAAAACTGGTGATTTGAGAAGATAGTAGTACAAGATCAGTAGAATACAAACATTGACTCCCAAACTACAAGACCATATATTCACTAGTAGAGGAGTGTTGAACATTCTGCCAAAAAAACTTCAAAGAATCTACCTAAAACAAAGACTTTCACCAACTTGCAAAGACCATAAATTCCTTATAGAAACACATAGTTCCTTAGGAACAATAGGAGAGAGCACACAGGATAATATAAAAAATCAAAAAATCTCTCCACTATCAACATTACTTCTAATCATCATCCTAATATATAATCATTATATCATCTCTATTGAAAATTTCCATACTCAATACTTTTTTCATTATCATTATATAATGCATGACATCCAATCTTGAATATCAACAACATCAAATGCATGAAATACAATGGATTCCAACCAAATCATCATAGATTATCAACAACATACAACTGAAAGAACCACAATAGAGAGCACGAATGATAGCCCAAATTAAGTGTAGACATAAGCATCATTGATGGTCATTGTGAAACAAAAATCTCATAAACATATGCAACAAACTCACCAGGTGTTGGCATTAATGAAAACCAATTCCAACTATCTCCCCCTTTGGTATTGATGGAAACACATACATGCACATTCTAGCTCTTTGACATTATGGAAAAAGGGAAAAATAGATCTTCATTAAAATCATCAACACATTCCCCCCATTTAACACACAACTATACCAATTTAGAAAAACCTACATATTCTCAACAACTTTACATCTTCCTTTTTAGATCATATTAGCTCCTCCAATTAATACCCACAAACCAACTACCTACTCCCCCTAAGAGGTAGCACCCATCAATCTAGGAGAAAAGGATATGAAATGAATTTCTACCCTTTATAGATGCACCATATATGCATATAGTTAGAAAATTTAGGGGAAATAACCCCTAACTTCTATTGGAGATACTCAAAAGTATCATTTGAAAGCACCATGTAGTGAAGATATCTACAATCTGATCCTTACTAGGCACATACTCCAATCTGATTTCTTCCTATACAAAATTTTCCCTTTGAAAGTCATACTAGATATAAATATGTTTGGTCCTTGAATTCATCATTGAATTCTTAGAAATGTTAATTGCATTGGTATTATCACACAATATGGGAATGGGTTCATCATCTACCACCTTTATATCCTTCAAAGTATACTTCATCCATAGCATCTAGATGCAACAAGATTCTATAAAAAAATACTCATATTTTTTTATGGAGAAGGACATTGATTCCTAGTTCTTATTAAACCAAGAGACCAATCAATCTCCCAAGAAAAATGAACTTCCATTTGCACTTGTCTAATCATCCACCCATCCTACCCAACTAGAATCAGTATAAGCACTTAAGGAAAAGTTATCATATTTCTTATACCACAAACCTTAATCTAGAGTTCCCTTCAAATATCTAAATATTCTCTTTGTTAACTTCTCATGAGTTTTCTTAGTATTAGCTTGATATCTAGAAACCAAATATATTACATGCACAAAATACCCTAAAATACTCTGAGATATGTAAAATTCCCACATAAACCCATATAATGAATTTATGCATACTTTAATAAGAGCAAGTACAACTATAACATACTATAATTTAAAAACTAGACTTGTGGACCTCCATATCACATAATATAGCAAAGTATCATGCATTGAACATCCTCAATCATGTCCACAAAATTTCACTGACAAATCATCATTTCTTGAGCAATGTGGTGCATTCCAATAATCCTTCATCATTACTTTACTATGCAAGAGTATAGACCAAAAAAAATTCACTTACAACTTTCATAGTTGAAAGTGTAATGACTTTAATTCTTGAATATAACACCTTGACATCTTGACCATCATATCTTTTGAACTAAATGAAAAAAGATTGCTTTGTGGGATAATGCAGACCAAAATACCATGACTCTATCTTAGAGTATATACTATAAATGCCTTAGAAAATATTTTGTAACTTAACTCTAAGTGTTGTACATCGAATAGGTAGGCTATCATATTAGCCATACTAGAAACATATCGGAACAAGTGTACCCACCATTTTAAAATATCTATGTATACCAGAACCTTCATTAAAAGGTTAATTTTTGCTTAGAAGACTTGTTAACCAAAACATATATTGCAAATCTTCTTCTATGCTGGAAGCTTCAACATCTTGTCCTTTTCAGGGGTTAAAAACATTTCAAATGAATTATCCCCTGAGATAATTCTCTACCTTAGTTTTCCTTAAGATCTTGTGTAGAATGCACAAGTGTAAAATTAACCTTTTTCATATTTTCTTGAAAAAAATTTCCTCCCAAACCTTCTCATTACCCTTATTTTGTTTATTTAGGGTTACATCATGTTTTTAAAGATATCAAGTTTCCACAATCCATCTTTTTGCTTGAATAATTTATTTTGATTTGATTGCGTTATTATATTTTTATCAACATTTCCAATCACATTGCGTGATCCATCATTAGGATGAGAGATCTAATTGAAGGAGGATAAATGGTTATTTGTAGACCAATATAAGCTAAAAGGAGAGGTGGGGAGAGAAGGAAGCTGACACACAATTCAAGTTCAAAGGATGAATAGGAAATTATACCAAGATAAGATAATAAGAAGGGGAAAAAACAAAAATTCAAAGGAGGAAGACACCCAAGGAGAACAAAGAAAACATCTTAAAAGAAAAAATTAAACATTATACAATAACTACAAATATTTGACTAATGAATAAAAATCTATAGCTAGTATAAAGCTTAATAAACTTAATAATTACTACAAAAATAACAAAATCTAAATTCCAATAAGAGCTTTAACTAATAAATGAACTAGAATAATAAAATTTATACTATATACTAAACTAAAAATTTAATGATATAGATAAACTAATAATATATTAATACAAAATACACTAAATAGTATAAATAAAATAAACTTTTATTAAAAAGACCTCTAACAAGCACAAATGAGATACATATTAAAAGGGAAAACAACGGGGAAAATAATTGAAAATTAAAGGGAAACTACAAACAAAATAAAATATTATTTAAGTGTCCTAAAAATAAAATATCCAAAATAACAAAATAAAGAAAAAACACAAAAAGTACACATAAAATAAATTCAAATCTAACAAACTGAGTAAAACGCAAAAACGTTTATTGATATATAATTAGTACAAATTTATTTAATAAAATTTATACTATGTATATAATCAAATTTATAAAAATAACATAAAATCCCACTAAAATAATAATATTTAATAAAAAAGACCCATAAAAGGATAACAAAAAAATTTACAAAATGAAAAAAGCATAATCTAACAAACTAAAGAGAATAAATTTTATAGATATATAATTAGTATACTTTTTTTTAATAAGCTTTATACTAATTATATAGTAAAGTTTATAGGACAAAGTAAAATAAAAGACAAATAATAAAAATTAAGAAAACAAAAAGACTTTTAAAAGGAACCCACTAATAAATAAAATAAGATAACAAAAAGACCCCTAAAAGGAAAAAAGTAATAAGAAAAATACAAAAATAAAGGAAGAAGTGAAAGAAGGAGAAACACAAAAGGAGATAGAGGGAGAGCTAAGCACGAAGAAGAAACCCCTTTTGATCTAACAATTTACTAACCATCTCTTCTGAAACAAGGTTATCAGTAATACCTCCATTAATAATAACATTGCAAACTTCACCTTCACACTTACATCTGGTGTCAAACAATTTTTTCCTTTGATTTGGTTCTTTCTCCTTATTCAACAAGGCTCTTCTAGTAACAAAAACCTCTCCTCTCTCTATATCCTTAGAATGTGAAGACTCAACATCTTAATCTACATGTTCAAATTGTGCATTACCCTTTGGTCTTCTATTTTTCCTTCCTTGATGTTGAGGAAAATAATAATCTGTATTTCCTTCTTCTCTATAATGGAAACATGTTACACGAAATTCTCCTCTTCCTAGTCCTCATCCAAATCTTCCTCTTCCTCTTTGGTCTCCATTATTTTGATCACAATGATAGTAGGTGTTATCTCCTTTCTAGTTTTGACTGCTACTGGATCCTTCACCCTGCTCTATTTCCTATCTCCTCCACAACCTCCACCTTATTTTTTGTTCTTAAACCTCTTGTTCAGTCATTCTTCAACCTTTAGAGAAAACTAATAAGAATCCTCAATGGCGTCATTCTAACCAATGTCAATTCTTCTTGTACATTTGGATTCAGCTCGTTAATATAACAAGAAAATTTATCTTTATTCACCTCAGAATGTTTTATATGAATCGGGACCTTGTGAAATTTCTCTATGTATTCTTTCACTGTCCTTATTCCCTTCCTTAAGCTCTGCATCTTCTTGAGCAACTTCAATTCGTAATCGACTAGAATAAATTGTTTCTTCAATTTTGACACCATTCTGTCCCATCTAGAAATTTTATCTTTCCATTGTCTTCCTCTTTCTAACTCAACCTCTTTCCACCATATACTGACATGAAATATCAATTTTATCTTTGCAAACCTCACTTTGTGAGGATCCTCTATCTCCTCAAACTCAAAAAATTCTTCCATATCATTGATCCAATCGATCTTTTTTTTTAGGATTTAGACTTCCATTGAAATTTGAAACCTCCATTTTAGATCTCTTCCCAATGCTTGAGATTAACCACAAAAATATTCTCTCTCTAGGATGCATTGGATCTTTCTCTTCCTCTTCCATTTCCTCTTCTATTTCATCTTCACTACCATCTCTATTTTATATCTCTTCCCAATGCTTGAGATTAACCACAAAAATATTCTCTCTCTAGGATGCATTGGATCTTTCTCTTCCTCTTCCATTTCCTCTTCTATTTCATCTTCACTACCATCTCTTTCTTAATGTACATATCTTTTTAAAACCTCTTGCTGCAAGGTTTCTAATTTCCTTCTAAGGGCTTTGATTTCATCTCTAGGTGGATCTCTTCCTCCACCATCTATGCCTCTACCTCTACCATGCTAGGAAATTATTGGAGACATCTTGAACTCAACCCACACTCATAGGTTCTGCTGCAATTACCTCATGTTCAACACTCTATTATAGGCTCAGGAACTACTGCACTAATACCACTTGATCAGGGCCACACCACCTAAAACTTGCACAAATAATCACAATAGATACCAACATAGAAGATGTGATACATAAAATAAAAACTTACTTTCAATTATTTTCGCTAAATGAAATTACAAATTCAAAAGTTACATGCTATAGCCTCGTGGGCTTGATTCATTACACCAAAATCAACTCTAAAAAAAATGTATTATTCAGAGCCACAATTTGCACTATTGGAGCCCCACCTAAAACCCCCCACTTAACCCTTTTTTATTTTACCCCAATAACTACCCCAAAATTTTTTAGAACGCTCAAATTTTCCTTTTGTTTCGATGCCAAAAGGCCCACCGTTTGATTTCTGGCCTATGAAGATTTTTTTCTGAAATCCACCTTTTAGAGGGGAAACTTCACAGGGCCATAACTTTTGATCCAAGTGTTTTACTTTCCATTATCACATATTTTTTGAAAGATCTCAAAAAGATCTACAATGCTCAAATCGAAAGGAGGTTATTTTGTCAACTTTTCAAGCTATTTTAGGGCATCTTAAGTCTTCATATACGAATTTGAAGCTACATTGGAAAAAATTCTTGAGATGAAAATTTTAATATCTCCCAAAGCATGCAAGTTATTGAGATGATTCTTTCGTGACTAGAATGTTTTTTTCAATTCTTCTGCTTGGGGTAAATTTTTAGGTCAATACGAGCCCGTTTAGGTCAACTTAATAAAAATAGTAAGTTACCATTTTTTCGCCATTTTTGACTCCTAAATTTCTTACACCGCTTAAGTGACATCATGGAACTCAAAACAACTAAAAAAATTAAGGAAAACCAATTTTTTTTGGGTGATGCAATATTGCCCTAAACCGCTAGATGCTCCTGCATTAGTTTGAAAGACATGTGTCAATGTTATCATTTTCTTCCACCATGATATCTTCCCTAGTAGGAGAGATTTTAGGAGAGATTTAAACTAGATGTTGATGACATTGAAAGGTTGGTTCCTCTAAAATAACTTCATCACAAGTAAGGGAGTTATGAATGGTTGGATTTTCTTTCTTATCAAATATGTTTTCCCTAAAATAAGAGTGACACGACAAATAGGGCTCTCATAACTCTCATTGGTTTGATCATATAACACCAAAATATCTTCTTTTCAAATAGGAGAGATATTAGGAGAAGGTCAAATTTGATTGTTATGATTATGCAATATTGTGTTCTCTTTCACTAAAAAATTCTCATAATTGGGAGGGGTGCACTTTTTCTTGGCATGCTTAGAAAAGTAAGATACTAACATTATTTAACCAAAAATTTAAATTACTTCTAACCATCTTATGTAATACTACAAGAATGTAAATAATGTATATCCAAAGATGAAAATTACTTTTATCCAATTAATGCAAACCTTCAATAATGCAAACAATGTGTATCCAAAAATGAAAAGCACTTTTATCAAACATATGGAAAGCTTCATGAATGTAAACATTGTGTTTGAAAAGTGAAAATTACTTTTATCCATATTATGCAAAGCTTTAAGAATGTAAACATTTTTATATCTGATGATTTTTTCTAATTAAATTATTTTGAAATGATTCAGAAAGGATTACAATCAATGTATGCTTTGAGCTAGATGCATAAAATATAAATTCTTAAAACTTTCCAAACTGATACAATAGGCTACTAGCAAGCCTAAGAAGTGCAAAAAACCACAAAAATCTCAAAAAAGTTGGTCTTTGTAGGCCTCAAAGGACTCATTTTCCCAATGGTGAATGGGTCTTGGTATATGGTTTTTTAAAGTTGAAAAATGTAGTTTTTAAGTGATCATATGCGTTCTCTATTTTAGGTTTCAAACTGGTATTTCTATAACAAAATTTTTTGGAATTTGATGTTGCAATGCAGGTAAACCTAATGAAAAATGATGAATTATGTGACACTTTTTGAAATACAATTTTGATGAAATTTTAAAATATGAATGATGAAAATTAAAGTAATATACAAACACTATGAAAAATTAATGTGATACACATGCAAATTTTTGAATTTTTAGATTTAAACAATGCAAAAATGTAAATTTAAACCCTATATGAAATTCAAACTAATGCAATTGTGACAACCCTTGATAAAATGAAAACTAATGCAATGCAATGAAAACTAATGGAAGTCCTAGATCTAGGGTTTTAATGCACTCTAAATCAGAAAATTTATAGTAAAATATTGTTGTGTTCACCAAAATGAAACATAGAAAATTTTGATAAGGGGGATGTGACCACAAAAAATGGAAAAGTGGATAAAAAGAGGGTAAAGGGTTCTTATTCTTCTATTTTCATTAGGAAATGAGATCCACACCAAAAATTTAATATAAACCCTTAGATGAGTCAACCCAAGATGTTAATCTACTAATTTTCATTTTTGCTAGGACAGTGGTATGAACTAAATTGCACTTTTGGGAGAAACATTAAAAGAATAAAATAAGCTCCAAATTACAAGATATAACTTAGTGAATTTAGAAGCCAAAACATACTAATTATGGAACCTATAGAATTTAGCAAGAGTTTGGAAGGGATAAATTCTACATACCTCTCAAAAAAAGTGCTCTTTTCATGGCTCACTGAGGATCATTCAGCCTATGGAAAATGGGTCATAGCTAGGGCTGTAGAAAATTAGTTTATGGATTTTGTTCCTCTCAATCTCTACTCCTAGATTCTATCTGGTCACTATAAGAAATTCAAAAATAAATCTTGTAGCTCTTTTTTTGCGATTTTGCAAGAAAGCTGGCAACTTTGACAACTTTGTAAATTTTCTCTTCAAATGATGTTCAACCTAACACCTATAATGACACATCAAAGAAGAGAGAATGTTTTTTTTTATGGAATATGTATTTTCCTTGGTCAAACATAGTTTTTTTAATTAAACCTTGAAATGAATAAAAGAATGAATTAATGATGAATGAAGAACACTATGTAACAACTCACCAAACCTTATGTGAAACTTTGGATAAAAAATCTACAAACTAGCATGAAGTGGCCTCAATTAATGTAGATATTGATCATGAAAAATTATTAGAAAAATTCAACCTAACACCTGAATGACACATCAAAGAAGAGAAAATGGTGTTTGTTAGGGAATATGGGTTTACCTTGGTCAAACCCAGTTTTTGTAATTAAACTTTGAAATGAATAATAGAATGAATTAATGATGAATGAAGAACACTATATAACAACTTACCAAACCTTATTTGAAACTTTGGATAAAAAATATGAAAAATAGCATGAAGTGGCCTCAATTAATGTAGATATTGATCATGAAAAATTATTAGAACAATGCATTCTCTATTCCTTATAGATCATGAATGCTACATGAACATATTAGCTACAACAAAATGCATGATGCACTAAATATTTGACATGATCAAGTGGATCTTGATTGCTGCAATAATATTCTATAAATACTCCCTTGAATTCCTTAGAAATTCTCTATGAATACTCTTGTGAAAATTCAGACAAAGTTGCAAATTTGTCAAAGTTTCTAAGAAACTTTTCAAAATCACAAAATATAAGCTACAAATTTGATTTCCCACTTTCTTACAGTTCCCAAATAGTGTTGGATGTTGTGGTTATGTTGCTGATATGTGGTTGTCATTGATGTCAACACTATTAGCACTTAGTGATTTCAAGGGTGTATATGTCAAGGATATTGAGAAAATTATAATAAACATGTTACAGTGAGCCTATGAAGTTGTGAAATTTTGTATGGTGTAAAACTCAGTACAATGATTTTTAGGTGTTTCACTTTCATGGGTTTTTTGCTAAACCTATCTAGTTTGTACCCCAAAATTTTCAGTATTACACATCAAGATTTGTATAGATTGTGTGTTTTGGTGTTCCTATAGTCATTATGTTACTGTAGCAGTTTTTTTTGGGAGAAGATGAAATTTTGGAAATTCCAATTGTTGCATATGTTCATACGATGTTCAAGGATGTTTCTAGAAAATTCCCTATGTTTGTTGCATGTTCGTGTTGTTTGGTGTGATCATGATAGAATATTTTTCTGTTGTGTTTGGGTTTTCATGTTCTTGGATGACATGATGGTTGTAGCATGTTGCAAATCCATTTGGTTTAATAATTTAATTCTTGGCACATGTGAGAGTGTTTATTTAGGTCCTCACTATGTTGTGTCTGACCTAGGTTGGTGTGCATTGACATTTGCTCATCTATTGGGCCGACGGTTTGCAATTTATTCTTTTATTCTTGGCCAACAAATTTGTTGATGTAAATTCATGTAACAGATATATAAGAGCAATTTTTTCCTCATTTTGAATGTATGCTCAGGGAATGTATGTGAAGTGTGAATGTGAAATGTGTGAATAAAGACCATATAATTCAATTTCATAGTAGAGTGTGAAGAATATTGAGTGAAGTGTGAAGAAGTATTTATGTGCATAATCGAAATTGTCATTAGGATTTTGAAGAAGATAATTTCTTAGTTCATATTCTTCAGATGGTTTTAATCTGAATGAATTTGTAAGGTTGTGAGCCTTCCTTTGAGTAGTGAGCTCTAGGTAAGGTGCATGAATGCATGTGCATTCTCTATCCATTCTTCATTATAATTTAAGCAGTGTATAATCTTATGGACTAACATCCACCGTGGTTTTTTCCCTCATAGGATTTACATGTATAAAATATTGGTGTTCATGTGTTTGTGATGTGTTTTTGTTTCTTGCTTTCACTATTAATTATCAAATTTGAGATTAAAGGTTAAAAGTTTGAATAAGCTATAAATTCAATGACAACTATTTCATCCCCGCTCTTAGTTGTCTACTCTTTTTCTGCCAACAATTGGTATCAGAGTGGGTTCCTCTAAAGATAAATCTTGGCAGCTTGAGGTGATCTGAGATGGCATCTTTAAAGAAGGATAGTCCTAGATTCAATGGAAAAAACTACTCTCTATGGAAGGTCAAAATGGAATGTCATTTGAGATGCATTGGTGCACCCTATTGGAAGATGAAAAACATTAGATATATTACTCCTTGGAATGGTCCCTCTACTATTGATGAGATCAAAGAAACTGAAATAAATTTACTAGGGCTATAGAAGAATTGTTGAGTACTTTAACAGATTTAGAGATGAAAAATGTGATAGGTTTTAAAACAACATATGATATCTGGAAGAATTTGGAAAATTTGTATGAAGGAGATGCTCAAGTGAAGATTGCTAAGCTAACAAGTCCGAAAGGAAAGTGGGAGAGCTTGAAGATGAGTGAAGATGAAAACATCTTTATTTTGAAGCAAAAAATGAATGAACTTGTGATGGGTATTAGATGTGTTGGTGTAGTCATGGATGAAGATGAAATTGTGGTAAAATACTCAAATGTGTACCTTCTTTGATTACAAGTCAAAAGATCATGCTATTGAAGAGATCGGGATAATAAAAATGTGACAAGAGACATGTTAGTTGGAAAACTTTATGCCTTTGAATTGAGTGAATTTGGTGAATCTACTCCTAAGATAGAATCTGCATATATGGCTTTTGTATCCGAAAAGAGTCAACATAGATATGATCCGAGAGAGAGTTATAGAAAGGGATTCAAGTATGAAGATGAAGAAAGAGAGTTAGATGAGTTGGAAGCATTGATTTTGAAAAGAGAAGCTAGAGGTCAATGTAATTACAAAGGAAAGTTACCTATTAAATGTTTTTCTTGTAGTAAAATAGGTCCTTAGCATCTTGGTGTCCTGAAAGAGCTCATAAGTTCAAATATAATAAGTCTAGATTTCAAAATAAATCTTATTAAGTTGAAGAAGGTGTTACTGATGATGGACCTAACAAAGAAAGTGGAAATGAAGGATGGGTATTTGTTGCTATTGAGGAAAATGGCCAGGTGTCCACTGAATCTTCTAGTAATGTGAATGTTGAGAAATCTCTTGCAACCAAAATTGAAGAAAAGGATGACTAGGTGATTGATAATGAATTCTCACATCATATGACTATTGACAAAATAAAGTTTGTATGCTTGGAAAAATATGATGGTGTTGTAAGATCTGGAGATAACACTTCTATTGTGATTCGTGGCAAAGGCAATATTTATTTTGGTGGAAAACATAATAGGGATGATGTCCTTTATGTAGAAGGCTTAAAGAATAACTTTTTTAGTGATGGATAGATGGTAGACAAGGGATACAATCTTCATTTCAAGAATGGTAACTATAGGATACGGGGAAGTTCAGGAAATAAAATTGCTTCAGGTACAAAGACAAAACGTAACATTTTCCACTTAAGTGTTGCTAGTGAAATTTATTTAATTTCTCAAGTTTATGTAAGCTGGTTATGGCATAGGAGGTTGTGTCATGTGAACTTTGATAGAATTTTTAAAATAATTTCTTCTCAAGCAGTCAAAGATCTTCCCAAGTTAGTGAAGCCTACTAATACTATATGCAAGGAATATTAGATGGGAAAGAAAACTATAAATTATATTCAGATCAAACAATATAACTCTAATGAAGTACTAGACCTGGTGCACACAGATCTATGTGTTCCATCCAAAACCAGAAGTCTTCAAAGAGAAAGGTACTTTATGTTGATTATTGATAATTGTTCTAGGATGATATGGCTTGCTTTCTTGAGAGAAAAACATGAAGCATTAAAAAATTTCAAAAGTTTCAAAGCTATGGAAGGGAATGAGACAAGTATAAATCTCAAATGTCCAAGGTTAGATAGAGGTGGTGAATTCACTTCCTGGGAATTCAATTCATTTTGTGAAGATCATGGAATCAAAAGATAGTTATCTGCTCCCCAGACCCCTCAACAAAATGAAGTTGTTGAAAGAAAGAACACAACCATTCTAGATGCTTCCAGAACTATGATGTTGGAAGCAAATGTTCCTAACTTCTACTAGAAAGAAGTTGTAAGAAATGATGTGTATACTATTAACCAGGTAAATGTCAATTGTAATTCTGGTAAGACTCTTGTTTATCTATGGTTTGGTTACAAGCCTATTGTTAAATATTTAAAATATTTGGAAGAAAATTTTATATCAAGAGAGATGATGATATAGGAAAGTTTGATGCTAGAAGTGATGAAGGAATATTTCTAGGTTACTCTACTAAGAGCAATGCCTACCAGTGCTTTAATAGAATATTGAAGAGAATGGTTGAAAGTACAAATGTCAGAGTTGATGGAAATATTGATAGACCATCTAGATGTAGTGGATATGATTCAGATGACCAAAATTATAGTACTAGTAATGGAAAGAGTGTTCAAACATAGAATCAACTTCAAATTGTTTCGATGAATCAAGAGGATCAAGAAACAGAAACTAGTGGAAGTGTAGAAGAAAGAGCAGAAGAACCAAAATTTGGAGAAAATCCTAAAGCTCCAAGGTATGGAAGGAAAAATCATTTTGAAATTCAAATTATACGAGAAAAGAACAAAGGTGTGCATACTAGATAGGAAATTGTAGAAGAATATTGTCTGATTTCTAAGACTAATCCCAACAATTTTAATGAAGCAAGTAAAGATGAATATTGGATGGAACTAATGAAAGAATAACTAATGCAAATAGAGAAAAATGATATATGGGAGCTTGTTCCTAGACCTCAAAATAAAAATATGATTGGAACCAACTGGATCCTTTAGAATAAGCTAAATGAACAAGGTGAAGTTGTCAGAAACAAAGAAGGACTAGTTTGCAAAGGGTACTCACAGATGGAAGGTATTGATTTTGAAGAAAATTTTGCCACTGTTGCTAGAATTGAAGCTACAAGGTTATGTCTTGCTTATTCTTCTTTTAAGAGCTACAAATTGTATCAAATGGGTGTTAATTTAACATTTCTAAATGGTGATCTAGAAGAAGAAGTATATGTTGAACAACCGGATGGATTTCAACTAACTAACAAATTAAATATGTTTTTTCGATTGAAGAAAGATCTATATGGACTCAAGAAAGCTCCTAGAGTCTGGTATTCTAGGTTGGAAAAATACTTGTTGAAGCTTGGATTCAATAAAGGTATCATTGACAATAGTTTGTAATTCAAGATGGATCTGAATAAAGAGTTGACTATTGAATTCTTTGTTGATGACTTTATTTTTGAAGGTGATGATGATTTGTGTATGAATTTTTTTGATGAAATAAAAAGTGAGTTTGAAATGTCAATGATTGGAGAACTAAAATTCATTTTAGGATTACAAATCACCTAGTTAAAAGATGGAATATTTATATCTCAGTCCAAATATGTAAGAGAGTTACTAAAAAAAATTGGCATGGAAGACTCAAAGCTAGTTGGTACACCCATGGTAACCAGATGCAAACTTACATAGAATGGAAATTATCACAAAAAAAATCAAACAAGATACAATTCAATGATTGGTGGATTACTCTATTTGACTCAGACTATGTGAGATATAATGAATGATGTATGTATGGGTGCTAGATATCAAATTGATCTAAAAGAAACTCATGTGTCTATTGTGAAAAGAATCTTTAGATACCTGGAAGAGATAGTTGAATTTGGTATTTTTTATCCTAAAGATGATGATCTTATCTTGAGTGCCTTTACTGATGTAGATTGGGCAAGAGATGTGGATGAAAAAAAAAAGTATTAGTGGTGGTGCATTCTTCTTGGGGAAGAAGGTGGTATCTTGGCTAAGTAAAAAGTAGAATTCCATTTCTCTGTATATTGTTGAGGTAGAGTATATTGTTGCTGCAAACAATTGCACTCAAATAATATGGCTGAAGTAGATGCTAAGAGATATCATAATTTAGTATGAAGAGCCTATTGCCATATTTTGTGATAATTCAAGTACCATAAAAATTTCTAATAGTCCAGTGTTGCATTAAAAAACAAATCATATATCTATCAAATATCCCTTCTTAAGAGATAAAGTGAGTTACAAAGAAGTTAGACTGGAGTATGTACCTACCAAGGATAAAATTGCAGACATCTTTACTAATTCATTTCCTAAGGATACTTTTGAGTACCTCAGAGGCAAGTTAGGGGTGATTTCCCCTCCTAATCAGAACTAGGGATGTAGGACTTTGCATTAGTCTGTGAATTCATTTTCATATCTTATTTCAGATTAATGTTGTGGTGGCTTCTACTCAAGGGAGTAGTCAAATGTGCTAGATATGTGGTTTAGAGCTTGTGTACCTTTTCCATTGATGTCAAAGGGGAGAATTGTAATATAAAAAACTTTGTAGAAGAAAGGGGGAGAAGTGCAACAAGTACTAAGGGAGAACATGTAAGAAGAACAATGTGTAAGGAGTTAAGTTGTATTGATGGTATTTTTCATATCATGTGTTGCCATCAATTCCAAAGGAGGAGATTGTTGGTTGTTGTGGTTACATTGGTGATATGTGGTTGTCACTAATGTCAACACTATTAGCACTTGGTGATTTGAAGGCTATGTATGTTGAGGATATTGAGAAAATTATAATAAACATGTTATAGTGTGTTTGTGAATCTATGAAGTTCTATATGGTGTAAAAATCAGTAGGATTATTTTTCAAGTGTTGCACTTTAATGGGTTTTTTGCTAAGCCTATCTAGTTTGTCACCTGGAAGTTTCAGTAGTACACATAAAGATCTGTGAAAATTGTGTGTTTCAGTGTTCCTACAGTCATTATGTTATTGTAGCAGTTATTTTTGGGATGAGAGGATGAAATTTTGGCAATTCCAATTGTTACATATATTCCTACGATGTTCGAGGATCTTTCTAGAATGTTCCCTATCTTTTTTGCATGTCCCTATTGTTTCGTGTGATCGTGATTGAATATTTTTCCATTGTGTTTGGGTTTTCATGTTCCTGGCCAACATGATGGTTGTAGCATGTTGTTGATCCATGTGGTTTAATATTTTAATGCTTGGAACATGCGAGAATGTTGATTTAGGTCCTCACTATTTTTTGATTGACTTAGGTTGGTGCACATTAAGATTTGTTCATGTATTGGGCCGAAGGTTTGCAATTTATTCTTTTATTCTTGGCTGAAAATGTTGTTGATGTAAATTCATGTAGCAGATATATAAGAGAGATTGTTTTGTCATTTTGAATGTATGCTCAAGGAATTTATGTGAAGTGTGAATGTGAAATGTGTGAATAATGATCATATCATTCAATTTTAGATAAGAGTGTGAAGAAGATTGACCAAAGTCTGAAGAATTATTTTTTGTGCATAATTGAAACTCTCATCAGGATTTTGAAGAAGCTAATTTCTCATTTCATATTGTTTAGATAGTTTTAATATGAATGCCTTTGTAAGGAAGTGAGCCTTCCTTTGAGCAGAGAGCTCTAGGTAGTGTTCCTGAATGCATGGAAATTCTCTATTCATTCTTCATTATAATTTTAATAGGTTGAATTTGTCCATGATCAGATCATAATATAAATTTATGGGCATTAAAATCTTCATTTGTGCATTCTTTTTTACTACTTTTAGATTTATGTTATTGTTTGTTGAGTTTTTATTTTAGTAATTTGAGCATATTTACCTTAATTTGGTAAATTTGGTGCATTAGTAAATTGTGTGATTTCAAAATTGCATTTACAAGACTTCATTTTTTTTGATTGTTGCATATAGTGTAATTAACAAGTTACCTTGTTTAGAATCTAAAAATTGCATTTATAGATTGTATTCTAGGTCACTGCATTAACACCATCATGTGTAGTTCCTCTAAGATAATTGTCAATTTGAAACACCCCCTAAATTGATTGATACATGTGAAATAATATGAAGCTTTGAAAGAATTGTTAGGAGTTTATGATAAGTCATCTACTCCCCCTAATGAATAAGAATTAACTTTCACTATGGTTAGTACTAAGCAAGTGAATGAACAAGAGAAAATCAATGATATTAACAATAATGATGATCAAGGTAATAAGTATGTAGCTCCTCCTACCCAATATTTACAAATATTTACAAATCCCATTCAAATACATACTATTTCATTTGTCAAAGCTACCGAAACAAAGAATGATGTGATGAATGTCGACACAAATGATGAAAATATAAAATATGGAAACTTGGACAATGTAATTAAAGTGGTGTTGTTTATCGAAGCCAAACCTCATAAGGGATCAACCAAAATGCCTCTTGATATTGCTTTCTCATAAAAAGACATACCTAAACATGCACCCGATGGTCCTCTTTACATAGCTAGAAGAATCAATGGCAAGCCTACCAATGGCATACTAATTGATCTCATTTTTGTAGAGAACATGATCACTGAAACAAAGAATGATGTGATGAATGTTGAAACGAATGATGAAAACATAAAATATGAAAATTTGGACGAAGCGGTTAAAGTGGTGTCATTTATCAAAGCTAAACCTTATAAGGGCTCAACCAAAATGCCTCTTGATATTACTTTCTCACAAAAATACATACTTAAACATACAACCGATGGTCCTCTTTACATAGCTAGAAGAATCGATGACAAGTATACCAATGGGATATTAATTGATAATGTTTGTGTAGAGAATTTTATCACTGAAGAATTCCCATTTGTGCATGAACTCTATCAAGATACACATGAAAAAATGAAAGCATGGATACAAATGCATAATTCTTTTTCTTTTCATGTGATGGGCTTGATAAATCTCACTCTAATAGTTAGATTGAAAACATTAAGGGCCAAACTCACCATCATCCCATTGTTGGACCAATTTTGTGTGAAGTTAGGCTATCCATGGCTCCACTTCATGAATTTCATCCCTTTGGTTGTGTATAAATTTCTATAGTTTCCCTTTGGAAATGAAATCTTTACTATACATCATAGTGGATTTAGTCAACTATCTTCTCAAGGGTTATTTTTATTGGATTTCTTTTGGCCCGAGTCTATTCAACCTATTAGACCTTGTGAGGACTAATTTTTCAAAGCATATTAAAATTTTAAGGAAAAGAGCATAGGAGAATTATCCCTTGGAAATATGTCTGAACCTTGATGAAGACACATACCCTTGATGAACCAATGATTGAACCAAAATCCCTACCAAACATCCAAGAAAAACCTATGATTAATCCTTCTACTGTTTCCTATAAGAGACCATGAAATAACCAAAAAAAAGTTGTGCATCCTAAAGTCAAAAACGTTTACAAAGCCAAAGAGAAAGTGGTTGAAAAACCTCCCTTGGTTCCTACCATTCCTCCCATAAGAGAATAAAATAAAACTATAGCTGATAAACCCACTCCTACACAATCACATATTGACAACAAATTGAAATGAAATTCAAATGCTAAAGAGAATAGGCATAGACATCATGCTATTTCTCATCTATTACAAGCTAAAGAAGAAAAGGACAACATAGAAAATCAAAATATAAAATTTCCTAAAGTAATGCATGATGATTCTATACCCTCACCGCAACATAAAAATGAACCTTTGAGAGACATTATCATATGGCCTCTTGTTGTGATTAATTTAGGTAATGACATTGAAATTACAAAGATTGATGAAAAAGCACATGATGAGTTGAATTAATTGTTCCCTTTTTCCATTAACTTAAATGATGATAAGATATTTGTTGGAGCTTCCCCTAGTTTAAAAATTTCTATTGTCCCTTTGTTAGTTTCCCCCCTTTTGTATGTATTGACCGACATTGGGATGTGAATGAATTGCTAATAGGTTGACTTTCTTGTTCCTTACTAGTATTTTGCATTTTTTTTTCAATGCTTCTTTATGTGATTGCATGTGCATAATGTGATCCCTCATAATATTTCATTTGATGTGTGTGTGTTTGTGTGTGTGTCTCTCTCTCTCTCTCTCTCTCTCTTTGTGCATTCCTCTATTTTTATCTACATTCTTCTCTATGATGTAAACATTTTTATCCTTTTTCATTTGTATTGTTTTTTCTGTTTGGGGATGATGCAAGGCATCGAGAATTTTAGGCCTCTTCCATGTTTAACCAAAGTATTTTTCCTTTTTTTCACTCTCTATGTGCCATTCTTCTAGTTCTATTTTTATTTGGGGAATGATGACATTTCAAAACTCTATAAGAACATTGTAGTAAAGATATATTGACCCCGAATCCATAGATCCCTTATGTATTTTGGGGGTTAATTCCTCCCTCCTTTTTCATGACATGGCTTATTTCCAAAATATATGACTTGGCATAGGATTTTTCAAATAAAGCTCTCATTTCTTAGGATTGAACATCAAGGATACTTTAAAGTAGTTTCTCATAGAAATGGTGTTATCAACAACTTTAAAGTGGGGGAATACATCAATAATATCTTTCGACATTTTTCATGTTTCATGGTGTAATTTTTTTTAATTTTATTTTTTCTGATGCATCCTTTTATTTGTGGTTTCATTTAATTTGATGTCTTCCAAGAGTGTGGTATTTCTTACCATACAACTTTCCTCTTAGTGGTTATGCAATTTCTTTCATTCCATGGGTTGTGAAACTCTTACTCTTGACTTGTCCTCTCTTGTTAACATTAGGAATGATGATCCTTAAGAAGAAGACCTTACACGAATGAAGCAAGATTTATTTGAACAAAAACCTATACATAATGTTCATACGTGTTTGGAATAACACAACTTTTTGACCTTGTGAAGCTCAAAATCCTAATTCAAGGCCACCTACCATTAAACACCTTGCTTCCTTATAGAGCCTCACATTTTGGTGCCTTCTTGAAGTTGTCAGGAGAATATCTTTGATATGGTATGAGAGCCTAAAATGATTTTCTCATTTTCCACCCCTTTGTTTCATTTTTCTTTATGGCACCTTATTAAAATTATAAAAGAAATAACTTTGGTATGGTTAGTACGATGAGAGATGACACATAGGCATGAATTTCTCAATATATGGTGAGAGCCGACACATAGGGATGAATTTCTCACTAGGCCATCCTTACTGGAAGACTCACCTAGTGGATAGCCTAATTTTTTTGCTACCTTTGAGTGGGTGAAAAATGGATACATTAGATGTGTTCCACATCACATTAGACAATCTAGGCTTCATCTTCTTGGTCTTTGATATTTAATCATTGTGTATCTTTGTCATTGCTGCATAAATGAGTGTGTTGAACGTATACTTTAGTGTGGGTTTGATATGGGGTCATATTCTCATTAAAGTGGTCCAAAATTTAGTAACAAAAAAACTATCCCTTTTCCTTACTTAATTTAGGAATAATTAATATTAAAATGAGCCTAATGCTTCCTTGATTTAGTGTTGTAATGTTCTTTGCACATTCACATTAAGTTTAGGGTCCTCTTAAAATAAATGGACTTAATGATGCCTTTTTGAGCCTATTGTAAAGTGTATCTATACACTTTCACACTAATCTAGAGATTTATTAATTTATTGAGGTTAATTTTTCTTAATTGGCCACTTTAATTCAAATCCAAGCCTAATTAAATGCAAATTATGAGGGATAAAACCCAAAATTTATAAGTTCCATTACACAACACTCAATTTTATAAGGTGTGTGTCCTAGGTAGGTGACCTAGGATGCATTCATCACATGGAAAATGGGTCCTCACTAGGTCCTAGGACCCTATTTTCACATATACTATGACTCTACCTCATAGTATACATGGTAAATATCTTAGTAAAATTTTAGCAACTTATCTCAATGTGAAATACACTACATGTGAGTGGTATCAAAGTGGTCATATTGTAAACATATTTGAACCTATGTACTAACCTCTGCAATATAGTTAGACATGAGACTAAATACCATTTCAACCTCAAACTACACTGCTAACTCACACTCTACACAAAAATTATCATTGGAGTATACATAGACTTTAGCATACACATTTGTCATGAATTGAAACATATCTTGAGTTGAAACTTAGACATAAAATAGAATACCATTTAAACTTCATACTAAATTGGTGACTTGAACTCTACACATGAACTATCACATGAGTACACACACACTTCAACATACACATTTTACATAAGTGACAACACATTTTCCAAGGAGGAAAGATGAAGGTTCAAAATTGACATTAGTCCCTCCATTGATAGAAGATTCCCAAAAATATGAAATTATGCACCCACATTTAATTATTGTACCTCCTCAAAATCCTATAATTATTAGACCTCCTAAATTTCCTCTTATTATAAGACCTCTTAAACCTCATGACCATATATTCTAAAATTCACAAAAAAAACTAACTAGTAACCATGTGCTTGTTGAAGAAACCAAGTTATCATGTAGTTTCTCACACATATAACACTCAAAATAAAAAGCAACAAAAAAAAAGTCCAAAATCCATTCCATTAGCCAAAAGATATATACCCTTTCCCAATTTAATTGTAAATAATATGATATTATTGAAAAAATTCATAATACTCCAGCCAAGATCTCCATTTGGGATTTGATTAAAATATCACCTATGTACAATGTGATGCTCCAAGGGAATTTGTAGAAGAATGATATCTCAATTTTGTAAATCCAAATAATGTAGTAGCCTTTTTTGATTGTATGGAAGCAAAAAAGTTGAATATTACCTTTGTTCAACATGAATTAGCTCTAATTGAGGTCTAAAAAAAACATGAGGCTCTAATGATAATGGTTAGAATTAATAAAACCAATATTAGGTGTACTCTATTAGTAATTGATCAAATCTTAATGTTTATACCATAGATCTTCGAGGTAAACATAGTCCAGATAAGAATATTATAGAACCTAATGATATTTGTATTTGTTTCTTTGATAATGCTAGTAGGTAACCATTAGGGACAATCAAACTATCCATTAAGGTAGGGTCCATGGTTTTTTCTATCCCGATCCATATAATGCTAGGACATATTTCATATAATTTTCTCCAAGGTAGACTATGGATTAACGTCATGAAGGGAGTCCCATATACTCTCCACCATGAGATAAATAATGACTATAATAAAAATATATATGGGTAAGTGCACAAAAATGGTTCCCAAAAAGAGGACTTAACTGGACAACTTTTTTTAGAAATCAAGAAATACTGACCTTGGATGTGAAATTGAGGATAGTTACACTCCAAATTTTTAGATAGAACAAAAACAAGGATTGAAGTGCTCCCAGTAAACTTTGTAAAATACTCATTTATTTTTTAAAAATTAAGGGGTTCAAAAGAGGGATGTACACAAATTGGTATTATTTTTGTCAGAAAAACATAACATAGCAACTCTTGCATGACCCTCATATGGTGAAATTTTTTTTAGTATTTTTAAAATCGCAATGGTCAGAAGTTAGCTAATAGTATGTAGTTGATGCAGGATTTTTATGATAATTTCTTAATGAATATTTGATTTTTTACTAATTTTTGAAGTGGACATTTCTTGAAAAATAGAATTTTGGCCATGGTACCCCTACAAAGTTTGGAAACTAGTTGATTTTTTAAAAAATTTGTAGAATGGAGTCTAGTTTCTAAAAATGTAATTTATTTGAAAATTGATGAACAGTTAATTTATAACAAAAACAATACTAAACACTCCTTTTTGGCAAAAAAAATACATACAAATAAAATAAATTATGGATGAAAGGCTTAACATTTTCAGAAATTGAAAAAAATTACATCATTGGATAGCTAAGAGAGAACCCAACATTACCCATGTGTTCGATTTTTTTGATATTGAACCATGTGCAATTCTGACGGTGAGCACAAACTCGATTATCTAAAATATGGTAGATTTTTTAAAAACATGTCTCTGGTCATTGGGAATGCCCTCCAAGCCTTTGGGTTGGTATTCCAAGGCAACTACCAAGCCTAAGGGTTGGGAATTCCCAAAGCAAGATATAACATGAGTGCGGTATAACACGCTCACATTATATCTCAGTTTTGACATGGTTTTTTCTTTTGTAGGAAACATGTCAACTAAGACATAACATGAGCATGTTATAACACACTCACATTATATCCTCCTTTATGTTAAATTCCAATATATTGAATGTATGCTTATATATATATGTTTGTATGTACATGTATGCTTGTATGTCATGTATGTATGCATGTATGCATGCTTGTATGTATGTATGTATGCCTATATGTATCAATGCATACATATTATGTGTATTCATGTATGTATGTAAGATTGTATCTACACATGTATGTATGTATGCTTGTATGGATGTAGGATTATATGTACATATGTATTATGCTTGTATCTATGTATTTACTTATGTCTTTAGAGGGAGGGAGAATTTGGAGAGAGAGATGGAGAGGGGGTGGAAGTGAGAGTTTAAGAGAGAGGGAGAGGGAGAGAAGGGGTTGGAGTGAGAGGGACTTAGCTAGGTAGGGTGGGAGGGATAGAGGGAGGGAGAGAGAGAGAGAGGGGGGTTGGGAGAGAGATAATTGGGAGAGAGGGAGAGAGAGAGAGAGAGGGAAGAGACAAAGAGAGAGACATAGAGAAAGAGAGAGTTATGTAGGTAGGGTGACAAAGGGAGAGACTTGAGAGTGTGAGGGGGATGAGAGGGAGAGACTTGAGAGATAGGTAGTGATAGGGAGTGAGAGAGAGAGAGAGAGTGTGAGAAAGAGGGATTGGGAGGGAGAGGGAGTGTGAGTGATAGACCTAAGAGAGGGAGAGGGTGTGGGAGGGAGTGACCTAATAGAGGTAGAGAAAGAGGGGTGTGGAGTGAGAGGGACTTATCTAGGTAGGGTGGGAGGAATAGATAGAGAAAGGGGAGAGAGACAAAGAGAGAGTTACCTAGGTAGGTTTCCAGAGGGAGAGACCTGAGAGAGAGAGGAGGTGGGAGGGAGAGACATGAGAGAGAGAGGGAGAGAGAGGGAGTGGGAGAGAGTGTTGGGAATCTATGCCTCAACATTCTATCTTGTTTCTCCTTTGGACTTGGAATTTTTTCTCTATTTATGGCGTTTACCGCCATACTACACTTGACTTATTTCTGCCCTTGGTGGTACCCTGGTGATAGGTCTGATGGTTACTTCCATACTGTGGTTAGTGAAGAACCTCCCCATGGTGGCCATAGTGAATCCATTAGTGGTGGTCTGGTAGTTACCGCTATACTAGGGGTGGTGGGTCTACTCACCACGGTGGCCATGGTAAGACCACCCGTGGTCAGGTCTAGTGGTTACCGACATACCATAGGTGGTGGGTCCACTCACCATGGTGGCTGCAGTGAGACAGCTGGTGGTTAGTGCTGGCAGTTACTGCCCTACATCGATCAGTGCTCGATGTGACTGTGGTGGCTATGGTAAGACCACCAATGGTCTATTGGGTAGCTACCACCATACTGCGAGGCAATGCCAATAGGGCCATGCAATGGCGATCTTTGGGCCAGAGGTCAAAGGAGATCAGATGGCTTACTGCCATACTGTGAGGCATGCTGGTCTGGGTTGTGGTAGCACAGTAGGAGCTCAGATGAGCTTGGGGTAGAGTTTGACCGAGCTAGACTCAGTGGCAGTGCAATAGGCAAATGATAGGTTGGCATGTGGTAGGATTGACTGCATCTGGCTAGCCAAAAACAAAGAAGGGACAAAGCATGATGATGTCTTGGATGAGCTTGGGTGAGCTCATTGCCATACCACAGTTGGGTTGAATGGACTCGATGGTAGCATGGTAGAAGACAAATGGACTTAGAGCTCAGTTGACCGAGATTGACCAACCTTGACCAGCAGTCAAAGTGTGACAATGAATTGTTTGGTGACACATGGAAGATCTTTATGATCTTTTTGGCCAAATCTTTATTTCCTAATTACGATTGAGCTACATTATTGGATGGAGGTTGTCAGACATGATTTCAACAACCTATTTAATTTTGTGCAACTCGATGCATGTTGTTGAAGCAATGCACATTATCAGTGAAGTATGGGTGCTTGTAGGTGGATAATTTATTATCCTGATGACCATTGGAGGCAGGGATGGGCTGAATAGGTTGGCACATAGTATATGTATTCTGGTCCATAGATCGATACAGAGAAGAGCGATAAAAGAGAGAGGTTGAGAGTATTTGAGCGGTTCAACCATGAACACTTAGACTCTCAGATCTGGTAAGATGTGAACCTGTGAGGCCAAGAGGCTGGGATGGCTATGAGGCTAGTTGTGATAGTCATTTGTGAGGAACTAAAGGGAATCTAGATGGTATGTCATGAGGACATTGTAACTGTGTGAAGATTCCATTTTTGTGTTTCCTATATTCTTTCTCCAGATGAACAAGATGTAATATCCTGAAGAGCATAGCTCTAGTTTTATATTGTGACCGTTTTAGTTACTAAATAATACAAGTGACCTGATTGTTTTGGAGGTGGGGTTGTTTACCTGAAAAGGTTTTTCCCATGTATATTTGTGCATTCTTAGTTTTGTCTCTCATGGTTGTTTGATTCATGTTCATGAATCTTTGCTTGTGTTGAATCTATCTTTTTTTTGCATTTACTTCTCTTAGTAGGATCAATGAGGGATCAACTATGCCTATTTCTACTTTATGGCATCATTGGTTGTGTCTTTGTTGTGATTTTGAATTGAAATCACTAAGGCACTATTGTCTTAGATGCCTATCTTAATGACAGAACCGAACTCTATATCCCCAATAGAGAGTGGGATAGAGTGGGAGGGACATAGAGAGAGATGGATAGAGGGAGTGAGAGAGGGTAAGATGGAGGGAGGGAGGGAGGGAGAGGTGAGATGTATAGATAGAGGTAAAGTGATAGGGGTTGAGGGTATAGGGTTGAGGGATTAGGGTGGAGGACCTATAGTGTTGATGGTTTCTAGGGTATTAGGGTTTAAGGTTTGAGGGTTGAGGGAATAGGGTCGATGGTAGAGGGTATTTGGTTGAGAATATAGGGTAGAAGGTTTGAGGGTTTAGGGTTGAAGGGTTTAGGGTTAAGGGTTTACTTGGTTGAGGGTAGAGGGTTTGGGGTATAGGTTTGAGAGTATATGGTTGAAGTATTAGGTTCAGGGTGCAATGTAAGGGGTAGAGGGTTTAGGGTTCAAGGATTGAGGGTTAAGGGATTAAGGGTTGAGGGTTGAGAATTTGGGGTCTAGGGTTTAATGTATAAGGTAGAGGGTTTAATGGTTTAGGGTTTAAGGGTTGAGGGTTGAAGACTAAGAGTCTAAATTTGAGGGTTGAGGGTTGAGGGTATAGGGTATAGGGTCAATGAATTAGGGTTGAGGGTAAAATATATAGGTTAGAGGTTATAGGGGTTGAGAGATTAAGGTTTGAGGGTTTAAGGATTAGGGTTGATGGATTAGGATTTAGGGTAGAGAGTATTGGGTTGAGGGTAGAGGGTAGAGGGTAGAGGGTTTAATAATTTAGTGTTTAAGGGTTGAGGGTTGAGGGTTGAGGGTTGAGGGTTGAGGGTTGAGGGTTGAGTGTTTAAAGGTTTAATGTTTGAGGGTATAAGGGTCAAGATGGTTGAGGGATTAGGGTAAATAATTTACTAAGTGGGTTTAAGGGTTGGGGAATTAGGTTCGAGGGTAGAGGGTAGAGAGTAGAGGGTAGAGGGTAGAGGGTAGAGGATTGATGGTAGAGGGTACAGGGTTTACGGGTTAGGGTTTAAGGGTTTAGGGTTTAGGGTTGATGGATTAAGAGGTTATAGGGTAAAGGGTATAGGGGTTCAAGGATTAGGGTTTAAGGTTTGAGTATTGAGGGTTGAGGGTTGAGGGTTGAGGAATTAAGAGAGTATAGGGGTTGAGGGTTGAGGGATTAAAAGGGTATAGGGGTTGAAGGATTAGGGTTTAAGGGTTGAGAGTTGAGGGATGAGGGATTAAGAGGGTATAGGGGTTGAGGGATTAGGG